>LPNX010680113.1:154512-167924 GCA_001517045.1 Pseudotsuga menziesii
TGCAGTAATATCCTGAATATTTTACCTGACACTTATGGGAATATTCCCATTTCTTATGATGTTGCTTTGATGTTTTATTTTTTATATTGGGAAAAATACCCCACTGCACATGAGAATGATGATTTGTTTGATATATTGTGCGTAATCCAATTGCATATGTTTTATGTAAATGCTTTCATGTGTCGGGAGTGGACCCTGAAGCACATAATTGATGAGATGTTTTTGTTGAGCACAAGCTCTGAAGAACATGAGTATTTGATGTTTTGTGTTGAGCGAGAAGCTCTGAAGCACATGATTATTTGATGTTTTGTGTTGAGCAAGAAGATCTAGAACACATGAGTATTTAATGTTTGTGTTGAGCGAGAGGCTCTAGAGCGCATGAGTATTTTAATGTTTTTGTTGAGAAAGAGGCTCTGGAACAAATGAGTTATGAAACCTTTGTGTTGAGTAGGAAGATCTAAAGAACATGAAAAGATAATAATTGGAAGTGTTGGGCATAAGCCCTGGAGCATTCCAAGTTGATGTTGAGCATAAGCTCTGGAACATCAGATCCTTGGCCATTGTATCCCTAGGTGTATCCTACAAATGCATCCTAGAATTATTGTTGAGTAAGGAGCTCTGGAATTACTAAGTTTGTAACTCCCTATTTTTTTAGCGTCGAGTATGGGCTCTAGATAAATGCTAGGAGTTATTGAAAAATTAATATTTTGAGTGAAAACGACTCTGATAAAACATTGACCACGTCTTACTTATTTTTAAGTGCTTAAATGAAATTTCAAATTTCTGTATCTCATGAAGTACTGAATAAATACCATGTTAAATGAGGTAATCCAACATGCAAGGAGGTTTAGAGTTTCCTAACCTAGTGGACCTGACCCCTACCTGAAGGATTAATAGAGAAGTCACTATAATCTAAAAATAAAAAGTGTCATGTGATTAGGGATCATTCTGTATGATACCTAAAGTAAAAATGTTAACAATGATATATATAAATATATAGTTTATACATAATATGTATAAACGAATAAGCATAAGTAATAATACTAGTAACTATGAATAATAATGAAAGGATTATATAGTATTATTATTACTAATATTAATTATATATTAGACACCTAAAGAGTCGAAGTAGGAACTAGTCAAAAGTTCCTAAGTTAAACTTAAATAAATATTAAATTTACCTAAATTAAGTAAAAATGGTTATTCCAAGAAAACAAATGATTCTTGATTTAACTGCCCCTTTTCCTAAAAAATATTTCTATAAAGACCCAAGCCAAAGAGAGGCTTGGGGATATGTTGATTATTCCATCATTCTACCTGATTATGCTCAAGAGAGTTATTGGAGAGCATTTTTCCTAAGAGGAAAAGAAAACTGATACAGAACCTGTTATGCCAGATAGGGAAGCCTTACCTTAGGATCTATAAGCTACTTGCATGTTGGAACTAGCTCGAGGGGATCTGTATTGAAACCAGGAACAGTTTTGGTTCATGGTTGGGTGGAACGTGGTAGTTCCCAAGTTATTCAGTTATCTGAATAGAGGTCAAAACTGTCTATGTCCTTGTTAATGTTGTGTGTTTGAGTGTGTAGGGTATTCAACCATTAAAATAGCTTCAACTTGCAGATATGAGGTTTCTTTATCTTCCTTGTATTTTATATAGGTTTTCTTAATGAATGAAGGGATTAAATTTTGGAAGGATAAATAGTATCTATCTACTGTATCTAGGTTATTTTGTTCCCATAAACTTAAAAGCAACTAGGCTTATTTTAGTTTACATGTTCATATAAACCCTAGCTATAAAGATTTTGTTATAGAATAATTATGTTTACTTAAAAATGATGGCCTATTTAGGAGAATATATATTATATTTCTTACTAATTAGACTGTCCTTTATGCTTTATCAATTTTCAAAACTATAGGAAATTATAGGGGTTTTAATATTTCTGCATTACTCTTCCATATTTACTATTTGTTTAAATTATAGTCTTCTCTCATGTTGTAAGTTCTAGACTCTATGAAGAACATCAACTAATAATAGATCATATTAAGATTAACTAATAAAACTATCAACCAAAGAACTGATTAAAATCCACATAAACGAAATTATCACCATTAAAATCCAACTCTACATTTTTCTCTGTTGGCAGAGTTCATAATGCCAACACACTCATTATTTCAACCATCGAAACTATTATATATAACTGTAGCAGAAACATGGTGCTTAAAGAAGAAATTAAATACCATTTTCATACTGAAACTTAAACAATTATAGCATAAATACGATAAACATAATTAACATAGTTAAACCCTAAACCTACAATAAACATAACAAAGATTTTTCTTAAATAAACCCCATATAATATTTTCATTATAAAATTCTCTGCATAACATGCCATCCATCGAGACCTATTAAGGTCTAGGCCATAGGATGTTATACCTAAATCCTGTCACCATCATGTGATAAGACCCTTAAATTCTATGTTTGCCCTTAATCCCAACACTTAGAGTGGAAACTTGCTTTGTTTGTCAATTCTACTTGAAAAATCCTCGCACCGCGCTTGCCTTGTGGCTGATGAGGAGTACCTTGCTTAGCACCGCCTATATCCTGTTTTAGTGAAGCGGTGCCACTGCCTATGGCCTTTTGTCTAAAAGCGGTTCTCATCTAAACTGCTCTGTCATAAGGGAAGAAAAGCGGTACCCTGGGTAAAATGGGAAAAAGAGAAGTTTCTCAAGGCTTCTAGAACTTGAGCCTCGTGTCCTCCCTTATCCTTATCATTATGGGTTAGTTTGAGCTCAAGATACCCCATGGTAGGATATTAGAGCCACCTCACCCACCATTCTCTCAGCTATTCCTATCCATTGAGCCTTACAAATACAAGCTCATATCCATAGTTGAGGGGGAGAAATATAGAGGTATTGTTATGTTGTTGGATTGACTACCTAGTCCAAGTCATTGGAGAGCATAGAGATCAAAGCTGGAGCTTATGGGGATGAAGTGTTTGTCTCATGGAGGGGCTTGTCGACACTAAGGCAATGGTTGTAAGCTTCTCCATACATTCTTAATGCAAAGCTGATTTTTGTCCCACATTACTGTTGTTTTGATTTCACATGTACATGTTGTTAGATTCCTTAGTCACTAACATGGATAAGCAGATGATTTTCTAGTAGCTTTGATGTGTTTGCATGTTTGATCTGTTTGTAGGTACATAGGTTCACAATCGAAGCATTATTCTAGGTGTCTATAGTATTCAGGGAAGGTCTTCATCCTTTTTCGTTCACTCATTTGTTCAGGATCTGAACCATTCAGACCAGAGGAACAACTTCTGTCTGCAGAAGGTGCAATATTCTTGACAACAAATCTGGTGACTCCGCTGGGGAATAGTGCAAATCTCAGTTGATCTGATCTTCCTCGGTTCTCAAACTCTTGTCTGAATCCAGGCTTTGTCTTTAACTCTCTTCAGTCAGATCTGCCATCTGACTTAGTGAATTTTGGTTTGAAACTTTCAGATCTGTTCAGATATGAACTATTTTGACTTTTTATGCTCTTTTTTACTGTCAATCCATCAATTTTTTCCTTGATCTGATCAATTGCTAACTTGATCTTTCGTTCTCCTTATGTTTTGGATCTATTCATGGAATCGCACATGTGTTGTTGGCAACAAGCGGTGCCACTCCCTGAACTCTGTTAGCCATAAGCGGTGCCACCTCCTGAACTCTATTATCCATAAGCGGTGCCACTGCCTGAGTCCCATTATCTAGAAGCGGTGCTCGTCTAGAACCGCTCTGTCAAGACCCCTCCAGCGTGGTGCCAGGTAGGCCTTGTTCTAGAACTAGTTTTTCATCATTTTTTGCAAAAATTGAGTTTGTTTGCTTTCATCCCTACACTGTTAGGCTTGTGTGTTAGAGCCTGAATGCTCATGGTTGGAAATTCTCTGGTAAAAGATTGGTTTGATTGAAGAATTCAAAAGCTAGACTAGGCTTCTTGATTATTCATTTCCTTCTATGCTTGTTAGTTGTGATTGTGAAAGGAATTTTTTGAAAGCTTAGGTTTTAGTGAGCTCTCTTTTCATTTATGTTATAAAGACTGAAAGAAAAACCATTTGATTAGCATCTTGATTTCATTTTTTGTTTCCATAGAGGAATTCTTTTTGCTTGTTAAAAAGAAATTTTTTTGACTAAGATTAGGTCATTATCATTATTGAGCATAAGGCATCGGATCTCTGATTAGCCTCAGAAGCTTTTAGGTTCTCTGTGTTCTTTTGTCTCTTTTGCATTAGTACTATCTCAACAAAAGAAAAAATTGTGTAGTTTCAAGTTAGATCTATCTATGTTTTAAGAAAAATCGAAAAATAGAGTGCATATGCATGTAGAGTGCTTCTTGTTTTTCTTTTAGGAAAAGAGACTCTTCCCATTTTGATTGCTTTCAGAAAATGAAAATGAGTTTGGAAAGTGTTTCTTGTCTTTGATTTTGATTTGTTCAAGATAGTTGTTTGGGAATTTTTGGTTTTAAAATGAAAAGAAAATACTCTCTTTCCCTCCCATAGGTAGGCATACCACGAACGGTAAAGTGAAATATTTGCATCCGCATACTGCATGGTTTTACTTTTTTCTGTCAAAATTCCATGCATTCACCTAACCATCCACTTTAAAATTAACAGTAGTTATAGGTTAAAATTTACATAGCAATTTGAGTGATAGGCTAGAGACGTGTTCAAGCGTCCTTAAGTGTAGGAGCTATCGTTACTCATCCGCATTACATCCTGGGACTCGCGCGGTTCTTCCATGTACCATCGGTATATCAAACGGCCTTTCACGTACCCTTGAGGTATATAGAAAGGTACTTCACATACTCGATTGTATATTGGAAGGCCCCTTGTGAACAGTTATGCATTAGACAACACTACTACCGATTTGAGCTCCCACGTACCTTGCGTATATTGGGACACCCCACTATGATACCTTATCTATCTGAGAAAATCCCTTTGGCCGTCTTACTTGGATCCATACACCGAAAACCACATTTTGGGAGATTACTATGCACGTACCCTTGACGTATATCGTGAGTGGAACCTTCTTGACAATCCTAGTGAGAGACCTGACTATCTGAACTCCTCCTGTCATTTAAGTTTGCTTATTTGGCCTATAGCTTGAGTAAGGAAATTTTTGGTGGATTTTCTAGTTTTGAGACCCTAGGCTAGATAGGAGCTGTACAAAATAGCTGAGCTAAGATAGTCCACAAGAGTCCGAGGCTTGCCACCTAATTTTATTCCTGTTTCAGGAGAAAATCCTATGGAATCTATTGACCAAGGAGTTGCTACCAACTCCTAAGTGGGAGAGAATGTGGTTGAAGAAAGCGGAGGACCATATCCTTCACACTCACCTCCCTTGGTCCAACAACCTTCTCAAGGTAATACTTCATTCCATTCTCCTACAGAAGGTCATGTTGATGATACTACCCGTCCAGATTATGGTCCCAATGCTCCATTTTGGGACACCTCTATAGGACAAGCTATTTCCTCATTTGGCACCTTTTAAACTTTTCTGAAGAAGTTTCACTAGATGAAGATGAACGTAGAAAATAACAGGTAGCTATTCTCTGTGCACAAGAGATTGAAAAGAAAATAGATGACATACTGGGCACACCACCATCACGTTTCATAGTTGTTCCTATGGGATATCGTTCACTTGTCGATTCTATGAGACCCATTGAACTGATTCTAGATCGCACAGTCACTCCACATAATACAGGTCAAACTTCCAACCCCACTGCCTCCCATATTATGTCTGTTCCCAATCCTCCCAGGTCTTCCGCACCTGGGGCTCAACATTCAATTCCTGTTTCATCATTACCTTCTAGTGCCGAGGGGCAACCCTCGACATGACCTATGTTATCTGTCACCGTAATTGTACCTAGTCAAGGATATACCTCTAGTATAGATAAATCTACAGTCTATGTCCCTCCTACCCACACAAATGTGGTTAAGCCCCCATCCAGTTCAGGTCATCCCTTGGGGGCACAACCTATAACTAATCAAACCTTTTGGGGGTATGGTTATACAGCAAATCAAGTACCTGTAGGAAGCATTAATTATCCACCCAATGCTACAGGAATGCCTTATGCTGGAATTCCATATCCTAGTAATACTTTCACGCCATGGGGGCAACCTAACTGGTCCTACATGCCAGCTATGGGAGGGATACCTATACATATTGCGGGAGGTTCAAGAGGACCGCCTTATGGAGGTCCTCCCCCTGGGGGTCTAATGGTTCTGGAGGGCCTGGTGGCTTTCCTCCTTATGGTCCTAATGGTCCTGGTGGTTCTGGGGGGCCCGGTGGCTTCCCTCCTAATGGCCCTGGAGGGTCTGGTGGCCCTCCTCCTAGTGGTTCCAGAGGCTTTGGAGGTTTACCTACCAGGGGTCCCAGAGGGTCTGGTGGTCCGCCTATTGGTGGTCTAGGTGGTCTTAATGGTCCTGGTGTTCCTGGAGGCCCTGGTGGTCCTAACGATCCTGATCCTGGAAATCAACCCCCTGCGGGTGGATCTTCCGGTAGTTCTTCGTCACAACAACCTGTCTATCAATCTAATTACGGTCCTACTAGTACTTATATGCCATATTGATATTACCAGTATGTACAACCTAATCGTCAGTTACCTTTCCTAGCAAGTTTGGACTTGCCTGATTGGGCTAAGTTGATAAATGACCCCATTCGACATAACCCCTCATGGCCTCCCATTCCAGTAAAGTTACCATCGGACATTCCAAATTTCGATGGGAAGTAGGAAGACGATCCATAAAACCATGTCATGACATTCCATTTGTGGTGTTATTCAAACTCCCTTATGGATGATTCAGTTCGTTTAAGACTCTTTCAATGAACTTTGATCGGTATAGCCGCGAAATGGTACATTGAACTTCTGCAACATTCATTTGTGGATTTTGGCTCATTGGAAACTGCCTTTCTTACTCACTTTCAACTTCCTATCCTTTATGAAATGGGTACTGATCTCTTAACTTCTTTGAGATAGAACACCTCCACCCACATATCCGATCATATCCATGAGTGGAGAAGGCGGAGAAGAATTATTAAGGCTCCTATCCCAGATCTGTTATTAGCTGATTGGCTTACTAAATATTTGTTGCCTCTGATTACCTAAGATGTGGCTATGGGCAGTGTCGTTACTGAAGAGAAATCCATTAGTAGAGCCCAATATCTGGATTTGGTCTATTCCTAGTCCGAAACTTTGTATGACTTGATCCCTCAAGCTCCTCACCCAAGCACCGATCCTACAAAGCCACCAGCAGAAGTCCCTGTTGATGGGATTGTTGGTTCAATCGAGTCCCCATTAGCAACAAAACCTGCCAAGCAAGCCTAGACTGCCACCTCTACTCCTTCGACTCCCAAGGTTTCCGCCGAGGTCAATTCTATTTAGATTATTCAACCACCCGGCAATAATAAAAAGAAAGGTAAAGCCAAAAACAAAAAACCTGGAAACCAACAGGAGAATCCAAAACCAACCACCAACGATAATGATAAAGGGAAAAGGAAAGAAAAATATCCATGTCTGATATGCGAAGGTGACCATTTCACAAAAGAGTGTCCTCGTTGGGATGAAATCACCCAATTTTTGAAAACTAATCCCGCACCCGCAGTTCTCATGGATCCTTTTCCCTCTCAACAACAACTGATAGACAACATGTCTAATCAAGGAAACTTTAGTTCTTCAGAGGAAATTCACATGATGTCCTCGGATACTATTAGTTTGCAAACTCGAAGTCAAAGTTACAACAAACCTGCAGATAAGAAACACGACAATTCTTCTTCAAGAAAAGCTCCCTCTACTAGTTCTCCCAACTCCTTGTCTATTGTCCCCCTAACCATCAAAAATCCTACTCTCAACATGGTTTTGCGTCCACCCAAGAGTACTCTTAGGAAGGATGTTTTTAACCCTAATGCCCAAGCTGCTCAATTTTATAATGTAGTTGAATATCTTGCTTAGGCACCATGTGCAATGTCTACCTTGGAAGTACTCCAAAGCTGTCCTACACAACGCAAAAACTTGTTAACTGTGTTAGGAGCTTTAGACCCGGACAATACTAATTTGATTCATTTCAATGTTAATAACTATAAGTATAGACTACCTCACAAACTCGCTTCCCAAATCATAACGAAATTAGTAAAAAATAAGGTCTTTAGAACTATCTTAGAGGAAGGAGCTTCAACTTCGGTTTTGTCCCTATCTTGTTGGAAAGCTATCGGCTCTCCCGAGCTTGTAACATCACCTATGACTCTGAAAGCATTTGATGGATGAGGTTTCCAGCCCCATGGTCTCATATCATCCCTTGCAGTCGAGCTTGGAGGAAAAACTATTTCTATTCAAGTAGAAGTACTAGACGCCCTATTAGATTACAACCTCCTTCTAGGAAGAAATTGATTTTACTCCATGACTATTGTCGCTTCGACAGTATTTCGAACTGTCCAATTTACACATATAGGGAGAATTGTCACCATTGACAAGCTCGATTTCTGTATGTCAGATGTTACTACCTCTATGGCTAATAACATCCCTATGTTAGGCCAGTCCCCTCCTCCTTACCAGTCAATTGGGGTAGGCATGTTGAAGGATTCATCCTTTATGGGGATTTTTCCATCCACTCCTCCTAACACAGACACAACGTCAGTAAATATGATTGCATCATTTGATTATGATCCAAAGGGCAAACAAATTGTTGAGTCCACATGAAGAAATGTACAACATCATTCAAACCCTTTTCAATGACCACACTGATGAACTTCATTTGGTGGATTCAGACCCTTACCACCTGCCCTACTGGTTAGAACCATCTCTTCCTATTCTGGATTATCTCTTTGAGACTTTTCCTTTCAACGAGTCCATTATGGAGATCATGAGTACGAATGAGCCTATCTCGGAGGATCACCATCATAGATCATCGTTCCTCCCCAACACCAGTTCGGTAGACCGTGACTTTGCATCCCTGTTTTCCACTAATATTGTCAACACACCTCGAAATCCTATATTGTTGCAAGACACATATTCTGAAGGAAACCTATGCAACATTACTCAAACAAATCTGATTGACATATCAGCCAAGCCTGGTACCATTAAGCATGTTCATGTTGGGAAGAACTGATCAGCAGAATAATATGAAGCATACAAGGCACTTTTCAAAGAATTCCGTGATATTTTTTCCTGGTCTTATGAATAAATGCCATGGAAAGACCCATCCATTGTGGTCCATGAAATAAAAACCTATCCCACTACTAAACCTATCAGGAAAAAACTAAGGCAAGTCCATCCACGGAAGGCCGCAGCTATTAAACCTGAAATAGAGAAACTTCTCAAAGCTGGGTTTATTTATCCCGTACCCTTGATGGAATGGGTATCGAACGCTGTCCTTGTCAATAAAAAGTAGGGAACCATTAGAGTCTGTATCGATTTTAGAGATTTGAACAAAGCTTGTCCCAAAGACAACTTTCCTACTCCACATATCGATGAGATTATCAACAATTGTGCTGGAAGTGTCATCTTCTCATTAATGGATGGATTTTCAGGTTATAATAAGATTGAGATTTTACCCACCGATCAACACAAGAATACATTCATTTTCCCATGGGGAACCTTTGCATATAGGAAGTTACCATTTGGCTTAAAAAATGCTGGAGCCATTTTCCATCATGCCATGTCCTATGCATTTCATGATATAAAACATATTGTTGAACCGTACCTTGACGACCTCCCTGCTCATTCACAGTGATGGGAGGACCACCCTAGTCATCTTAGAGACATTTTCCTGAGATGTCATCATTATCTTATACGGCTCAATCCTCATAAATGTGTTTTCTGTGTTGAGACGAGATGCCTGTTAGGTTTTGTGGTTTCTAAGGATGGCATCTAGATAGACCCATTGAAAATCGCTGCTATTTTAGCTCTACTAGCCCCAACCAACCTTCTCAAACTCCAAATTTTGCAAGGGAAGACAAACTTTCTCCCCCGTTTCATGTGCAATTTTGCAGAGAAAACCTACGGTTATATGCGTCTCCTTAAGAAGGACACTCTGTTCTATTGGGATGACCAATCCCAATGAGCCTTTGATAATCTCAAACATGCTCTGACTCATTCACCTGTGATACAACCCCCAGATTATTTAAAGGATTTTCTCTTATATATTGCTACCTCCACTACTACCATCACTATGGTTTTGGTGCAGGAAAATCCTGATGGTCAGGACCACGTGATTTACTATGGTAGTAAGAATCTTATGGATTCTGAAACCCAATATTCACGCGTGGAGAAATTAGCATTGGCCACGGTCATTGCTATTCAAAAATTTCATCACTACATTTTGCTCTGCACAACGACTGCATTGGAAAACCAGAACCTGATATATTACATCCTGATTCGTCAAGTGCTCGCGGGCAAGTACTCCCGATGGATAGTCATACTACAAGAGTTTGATATGGAATTTGCCAAAGCCACATCAAAGAAATCCTTGGTCTTTGCTGAGCTCATGTGTGATCTTCCCTATGCTTCGATGGAATCTGAGCCTAGTGATTCATTTCTGGATGAATTCCTATTCCTGATAAGCACTACTAATCCATGGTATGGATATTTGCTCATTTATCTCCAAACACAACGATTTCAGCAAAATCTATCCCGTGACGATCGCCATCGTATCCGTCACCACGCAAAATACTACCTCATCTTGAATGACACTTTGTATAGATGTGGGATCGATTCTATTCTCCGGCGATGCCTCACCCATGAGTAAGCTAAACAAGTGTTGAATGATTTCCACTCTAGAGCATGTGGCGGTCATTTATCTGGGATTGCAATATATGATGGATATAAACAATCTCACTGATTTAAAAATGAGATTTGAAACATAAAATTATATTTCAATATGAAGAATTATTATCTATTTAACTTTTCTATGTTGATAAGCTAAAATTAATTACGATTTTTAAGAGTAAAATTTGAAGAAAACAAAACATAATTATTTGCTATAAACATTGAAAGAAATCAATGTATATTTATACCAAAACAAATACATACAATTTTTTTACAATTTTTATTACTTTTCCAAATTTGGTCAAGTTCTCAAAACAGATATTTGTAATATAGTAGTAAAAAAGTTACACTTTAAAATGATGATGATGATGATTAATGTCCACTCAAACCAACTTTGGTCTATCGGACCTTAAGAAGGATAATACTTGGTTTACTTTAAAATATTGTTCCTGTGCTCAAAAAGCTTGCCAGAAACCTTTCCAAGCTCACTATAGTTTTGGAAAGCTAGGAGGTTATAAAGGTTTCTATTGTAGCAAATACTATGAAGCTCATATCTAATGTGGCTGTAAGCAAGGCACTCTAAGAGAAAGTGATTTTCATCCTCAACGCTCATAGACTTACACAAATAGAAAACCCTTTTCTCCCATGGAGTTTTAGGAATAGACTAACGCCCTGTTTCGCTATGGAATTCATGAGAGTTTGTTCTAAGCTTGGCTATATTAATTTTCTTTCGTGAGCTAGTTACTACCGAGAGATACTTCTGATCTTCTTAGGATTAATGACCTCCTTATAGTATCTTAATTTTATATTAACCACTAAATTTCCTCACACCAGAAATTCTCTTTAAACTTAGAAGTAATAATATTTTTGACATTGTCAATGTTCTGCAACATGTCGTTTTCATTAATGCCCCAATGGTTTAACCAAGCCATGGTATTTTTACAACAACACTGCTTGAGGCGTAGTTGGTTTTTACTTGAGTTTGAAGCAATTTTAGGAAGTCTCTCATTTCCAATGTTATTTATCTTATGCTTGTACATTAGGTACCTAGTCATAGCAATGATCTCGATGGGAAAATACCCACTTCTATGAGGAGAATAGGATAAGGCATATTGCTTTTAATTTTGAGGTTAAAAGATATAAACCGCTTTTGAATTTGATGCAATCTTCCTCCAAGATTCTCTAGAAGTGTTACACCCCCATACATAAAGTAATCTTAAAATATAAAAATATGAATAATTTATTGTATTTAATTTTAAGATATATATACATGAAGTAATCTTAAAATTTTTAAGAAAACATATTAGTTAAAAATTCCAAATATATGTACATGAAATTATCTTAAAATATAAAAATATGAATAAGTTATTGTATTTAATATTAAAATATATAAACATGAAGTAATCTTAAAATTTTAAAGGAAATATATTAGTTAAAAGTTCCATCTTAATATATATACACATGAAGTAATTTAAAATATTAAAATATGTTATTGTATTTAATATAGATTGGAATTTCTTTGATGCACACAACGTTATAAGACAATACATTCTTCCAATTATATTAATGTCAAATACATATCTAATCACTTCTAACATTTTACCACTTTCTTTTTAAATAAATATCTAATACTTTAAAAATGTGTTTGATATTTTAAAAATATATTTTATGTATGATTAAACTAAATTTAAAAATAACATTTAGATATCAACAAATACAACAAAACATTAATCCTTCATGGGTTTTTTTCTGAACTTTTAGATTTAACTTTACATGTATTTTTTTTATGTGAAAAATTAAAGATAGCCAAACAAATGTGTTAAAAATGAACTAATCATACTAATGGAGAAAGTGATTAATAAAGTTTGGACAATTTTCTTAATGAATCGTATATGTTGGTAATAACTCCCGATTCAATATCCATTACATTGCTAACAGCATTTATTTATACATTTCATAGGACGGTTGTGTTTCACCTTCCGCCCAGCCTTTTTGGCTTCCTGACTATTCAGTTTTATTTATTTATTTACAATAATCCCTAACGGATTATATTCTAACAATCCCCCTTTTAATCTGAAGGGGTGTTCGTAAGTCTGAGCATGTTTCTGAATCTTTCAAACTTTTCTCGTCCAAGCGCTTTGGTGAAGATGTCTGCAACTTGATCATTTGTGGAACAATGTCGAAGATGGACTGTCTTGGCCTCTACATGATGTCGAATCAAATGATACTTTGTGTTGATGTGTTTGGTTCGATCATGGAATCTAGGATTCTTAGCCAGCTTGATTGCAGAAGTATTGTCGACCAACAATGGAGTGGAGTTCTCTTGTTTTTCTTGCAAATCTTCAAGTATCTTCTTGAGACATACTATTTCTTTCGTTGCTTCAGCTGCAGCCACATATTCTGCTTCTGTTGTTGAATCTGTCGGAACTGACTGTTTGCGTGATCTCCATGAAATAGCTACTGATCCAAGACTCATAGTGTATCCAGAAGTTGATACTCCTATCTGCTTATCGCCATCAAAATCTGAGTCTGAGTACCCAATAAGTTTGAAGTCATCCACTTTAGAGTACTTGAGTCCAACGTCTTGAGTCCCCTTCAAGTATCTT
>LPNX010680113.1:178156-205656 GCA_001517045.1 Pseudotsuga menziesii
TGAACAACCAATTATCATTAAAGTCTAAGGTCGTCTATGAACAACTATTTATCACTAACAGCTAGCATAAATCGGGCTTTTAAACTATTTTGTGCTTATACACTAGCATACCAAAGTTGCCATGAGGAATGAAACGAAGGAATGAAAGTAAAGGCAGGGCATATGCCCAAAAAAGCTTATGGTCACATACCAGAAGATTTTGGGGTTTCACGTCTCCGTGGCATACCCCAATAGAATGAATATAGGCTAATGATCTGCAAATCTGGCACCAACATTTTGTATAAGATGATAAGGAAAAATATCAACAACTTAGTCTATTGAACAGAGACTAAAAAGCGATAAATATAAAATCATTTTATTAACTTTTCTAAAGATACTAGACTCATGAATATAGAAAATCAAAATGCACAGCCTAATTAAAAATAGGAGAGTCTCCTAACCTGATATGTATATAATTTTACATAGAGCAAGGGGATTCGCTAATTCATCCTACTATAGTGTTTTGCTACCCGATAAACAGTCTCTGGTACATACTCCAGTACCAAGTTAAGGTATAGCTCATCCTTATCAGTAGTAGAAAAGAAACAATGCTTCAAAGAAACAACATTTGGGTGATCCAGAATACGCATTGTCTGCAACTCTCTGTTTTTATACCGTCTATCCTGCAAAACTTTTTTAATAGCTACTGTTTCCCCCGTCTCTAAGCATTTAGCCTGTACAAGTAAAAACAATGTTAAAAAGAGCCATATTCAATTCAACTCTAATTAACAAATAAACAAGAGACCAAAGGGAGGACAGAGCATACCTGAAACACAATTCCGAAAGAACCTGTGCCCACCACTCGTTCTGCCATATAGCTGATGGTCTGTTGAGAAAAAACAAAATGGATTCCAATATATCAAGACCTTTTTCTGAGATTTTATATAGGATAGAACATAATATGTTTATTTACATCCTCAAGAGACCCTCTAGGAACTATGGGACTAAGTTGCAATAAAAAAGTACAAAAAACCTCTGCAGCTTAGCTACCTCAAGGCTGTCTCGACCTATTCTATGTATACTGTGTCAATTCTCATCTTTTGAAGTTCTTAAACACCTTAAATATAACTACCTAGTTGTTTTGAAGTTCTAAAACACCTTACATGTAACTATCTACTTGTTTAAAGGGTAAATTAAACAAGCTCTATAAACTACAAAAATATTCAGGTTTTATTAAGGTTTTCTTCTTACTTTCTAGTATACAAGATCTGTTACATGTATATGAACCCACCTAAAAAATGCCTCATGTTAAACATGACTTACTTGTTTGGGTTCACCATTTCGGCCTCCAATGGTGGTTGCAATAATATGCCCCACTTTTGTTACATTTCCAGCTACAACAGTTGCCTTTTCTTCCATCTCCTGCAGGAACTTGCCCATTAGAAAAATTGATTTGATGCCAGAATTTGCTTTCATGTCAGAATAAAACTGTTTGGCATGATAGAATACAAATACTGTAACAGATGATTCTCTTTCAAATAACCTAAACCTTGTAATCACCTTGTCATCCTTTATCTTCATGGTGTTCATCTCTTTCGGAAGGCGTTCAACTCCACTCGATCTCAATTTCACTGGCACGGTATCGGTCTCGTTTTCTATTTTCACTGCATGTCCCACACATGCAAAGGCCATACGATATGCACCAACCACGTTACAACTCAATGCCTGCTACAACACCCAACTTTCTGCCTCGTCACCTGCCTGGATTCATGCCCATTTCCTTTAATAAAACCGAAGGACTAGGCGATACACGTGTGCATTTAGATTCTAGAATCCCAGTGAAATTCAAACAAATGGACACTTTGTTTTTCAGGGATTTTCGTTTATTTCCATAACCATCACAACAGCCCACAAACAACAGGCATAAATATAAAAATTCTTTTAAAAAACGCCTATCAGGCATCAGGCCTAATTATATTCTAAATTGGAAAGATAGGCTTTGAAACTGAACTAAACAATATCTGGCAGGAACACCTTGAGGCTTGGACAGAAAAATGAGGAAAATCTGATGCATAGACATATATTGCTAATTTTATCAGATTTCTAGAATAACAACATCAAAACCCATTAACACCATTAACCCTATGGCTAGCAACATCAGAGAAAGGCGATGGCCAGGTAAGGAATTGAAGGAATTAAATATACAGCCATGGATTGCACTGGAACAAAAGGCATATTGTCATCATATGACAGAAAAACAGTAAACCAGTTAGGGTGTTTACCTTTAAAATAAACGCTTTTCAAACCACGGTCACATGCAATCTTTTGTCCAAACGAATCCTTTACAAACCTTTCTTGCGTTTGATTTTCAACCCAAATACAAGAGGAAAGGCAACAATCTCTGGATTTAATGAAGTTATATAATTCTTCATGTAAGCCTATGCCTGGAATAAAACAGAGCAGATACAAAATCGCATCCCCTTTTCCCAGCAACCACTGTTTGAGAAAATGTGTGCCGTGTGTAAGTAGTATCAATCAACTCCATTTACAATAGCGTGACAGGGAAACAGGAGCGTACTCTGCTTGTCCTTACGCTCCAGCCCATTTCCCAGCTACTCATGGAAGCCAAATTAAACTTTGACAATACCCATTAGGTATCCTTTTGACCAGATAAAACAATGGGCGATTAGTCAGAATCGGGTTGTAGAAGGACAGGCAGTGGATCCAAGAATTCTGTACTCAATTTGAGAAGGGGGCCAATGAGATAGAACAAACAGGACACCTTAGCCACTGTGTGACGCTATAGATCAAAATACTTTGTCTTTCTTCAAAATCAATCAAATTCACTTTTTCTTGGCCATCTCCTTTGAGTCCCGAGTCTCGACTCCCTTTAGCCTTCAGGCTTCGGACGGCAATCGGGCCTTCAATTTCCAATTTCCTTAGGACAGAAGTAGTTACGTTGGAACTTGGAATGTTCAATCTCGCGGGCTGCATTGCAATTTGTCGGGCCCGCATCAGTCATCCACTCATCACCTGTACAACTGGTAATATATATATATATATATATATATATATTAGATACTGACAAATTTTATATATACCCGTCAAAACTACTACTGTTTTTAAAAAATGCCCTTCTTAGATGACGGGTTTTTTCCATATTCACCCGTATTTGACGGGTAAAAAACCTAAATACGGGTATACTCCCGTCAAATTTAACCCGTGGGTAGCTTACTCCAAAAAAAAACTAAGATAAATCATGGATTTATATTCAACCCGCAGTACGTATCTGCATATTGACGCTGACGCGTTTTTTTGTATTGTACTGTAAACTGTATATTGACGTATTTTGTACTGTCAAAATAAAATAAAAAGGTATGACGGCCGATTAGTATTCGACGCTTGGCGTCGCTGTGATGTAATATTGTACTGTTTATTGACGTGTTGTGATGTACTGTCAAAAAAAAACTCTTGTAGTCCTGAGATGCTTAAACAAGATTTTATGTGGTGTACGGTGTACCGAGATCTGATGGCACTGGGCTCTAGGTATATAGTCCATGCCTCCATGATTCATGAGAAATTAGGGGCCCTCCATAGACCGAGATGTGGGCCAAGTCGGGTCAATTTTTAAGGACTCGAATGAAAAATGGAAAGGCTATAGGACCTCCGTTTCCTTATTTACCATCCCAAGCAATCTATGAATGTGGGTACGATCCATTCTTGTATAGAGGTAGAGCCTCCATTAAGCCGGCAAAGTATAATTATTCGTGCCGTCAGGCGTTCTAATTCATTCCTGCAGGGGTAGAGCGCTTAAGAGTTTAATCATGTTAAGACTCGAGAGTGTTTATTTATTATTGTTAATAAATATTCTTATGTTTAAGAAAGTTGATGAGATAATTCCTGCTGTTTTTGCGGTTTGTCAAGGTGACCGCATGATTATAACAATTGTATACAATGTCCAGTACACTTGGCCATTTGCTCTTTGACTTCAACTAGGGTGTTAGAGTCGGACCTTAGTTCTTAGATATTGTAATAGAAGGAATATGGGCCCCAGATTAGGGTACAGGGTGGTAGTTAAGATTTTAAAATGGTTTAGAGTATCCAAGAAATCAAGATCTTATGATCGCCTGCAAGCAGAAAACCCTAGAGAACTATGCATGCGCGCTTAGGCTTCGCCCATGGACCAAAAGTGAGCGCAGCGCTACAGTCCTGGTGACGCAAGGCGGGCTAAAATCGGAGTGGAATAACCAAACACGGTGAGAGCTATCCACCTTCCCTCTTATGTATCCATGTGGGTTCACTGATGGCCATCTCTATGTGGGAGCAGCGTATTTGGTGCCCAACATCCATGGGGTATGTCAAAGACCTGTCATGGACATGCATGGTCGATTCGACTCACCAGCGTTCAAAATTGAACCCTTCGGGTTCTAGCTCTTCCCAGAAGTGTAAAGTTAACATTGCCTTTCAAAAAAAATAAAATCTGAATTTTACCTTTCCATTTAAGGAGAGCATAATTTATATCAACATTTCAAAAGAAGACCAGCATTTGAAATTACCCAGCCATATAAATTTATCAAGATGTTGAAATTCCTATGCTATAAAGTTCAACTCATCATTCAAAATATTGAAAATATGATAAATTATAATCACTCACTCACTCATGTGATGCACTCACTACTTAGTTGTGCAAGATGACCTGTAATCATTGATGACTACCACGCACTAGCCATCGAGATGTGGCTCTCACTACGACGGAGTCACTTGGGGCTGCAATCTAAAGTGTGACAATGTGTCAACAAGTACAACTATATAACAAAAAAGAAGAACTACCAGTCTACTACTAGGCCCGAAACAAGCTCAAAAATTTGTGCCTACTACCTATGTGAACCTCGCTACCAATGTTCACTCTTTTTTCGTCAAAATGAAATTCAAAAGGCCGGTTTGATGAGTCCTCCTCTACAAGACTTCATTTCTTGCATGAATATCATGGACTCACGACAACTATAAACAACACTCGATGTCATGCAAATACAAATAATGGCATGTAGCTAGGATCACAAACTTTGCAGAGGTCGATTTATGCATTGCTATAGAGAGGTGTCATTGGGCACACGATAAACAATGGTTATTAATAAAATTAAAAAAACAATTGTTGGCTCAAGAATAGTCTTCAATTTGATGGGTGGCATGATCATGATGTAATTTCCCTCCATCATTCCAAACATTTGTGGTTTTTCACAACATTTGTCTGGAGTGCCACCAAAATACATATTAAATTTACTTGTCTTTACATCCTCTTCCATTTAAATCCTTATCTCATAGTCATAACTAAGGATTATTATGCATGCACATCCTCACCTTATAATACGAAATGGGTCAAGGTGCAGAGACAACCATAAAATATTAAATGTTTCAAGAAACAAAGAGTACTTGAGACAACTATAAGTAAGTCTTATATTAAATTTACCATATAAACCTTTAATTAACACTATCAACTAAGATTTGACACTTTGAATTGTTGTGATCTTCTTATCACTCCTTACCAATGTGATTGCAAGGCATTCTTTGAAGGTGAAGTCCATAATTTTAGGTCTTCTTCCTCATTATCATGCCTTTTGGTAAGACAATAAAGAGGGTACACATTAATTGTTTTCATTAAATAACTTAAATTCCTCCATGACTGGGGATTCAATGAATCGTGCACTAGTACAAAACACAACAAATTTTAGAGCCTCAAGCCCTTAATTACTCACACCTAGAACTTTCTCAAATCTAGCCTTTAATAAATTTCTTTTGATATTTTGGTTCAATTTAAAAGGCATATTGTTGAGACTCAGACATGCACTGAGTTGCAAGGATTTAATTGACTTAGGCTTGATTACATTTCCCCTCCATCCCATACATGTATGCTTTCATGACAAGTGTTGAACAAAAAATTTGGATGCCCCGACCCAGTTATGCTAGCTTTGCTAACTTGCTTGGTATGTAGGTAATTTGTTTTTTAACGTTTTGTGAGTTGTGTATTATTTTTTCTTCTGTGCCCAATCCTTATCATTCTTACATCTCTCAAGCTTGGATTGCACATGGATGCCCCAATATGGTTATTACATAGTCTAAGTAGTCTTTTTTGTATAATGAAGTGTGCTCCAACTGGAAAAAATACAATATAATAGTTGTTATGTTAATTAATGATACACATATGACAAATTAATGCGTTCAAAATAATTTTTATTAAAAATATATCATTTTTTCATATAAATATTAAGATGTGCTTAATTGTTAAAAATTGTAAAAATTTGAAAGAATAATATTTATTTTTTGCATTTTTTTGGTGAAAGGGTTTAGTTAGTTTATACTCGTCAATTGAAGAACAATTATTTATATTACCCTTCTACCCATTCATATTTGAAGGGATCCAAGAATAAATTCCCTTCGAATTGAAATTAAGACCCACCAAATTTGATCACCACCCCAACAAAGCTCCCTTACCGTGAATCCAATGGGGTTATTCAGGTCACTTAATCCACCAAACAATTATCCATACATGCGTCACATCATGGATTCAAATATGAATTCAAATTCAATCAATGGGTGGGCTTAATATGTAGTCGGGCTTGGTTTTAAAATCACGATTTGAAATTTGAATTTCAAATTCAACGATGTGAAGAATGGCTTGATGCTCCGGCTCCTTCTCGTATCCTTCCATGAAGTAGGGATTCTCGACAAAAATGACATGCATATATAGATACTCGAACCTTCCACCCTTGTAGAGATTCAAAGGGCTGGAGCCATTTAGTTTGTTGAGAGAAATAGACACTGCCATTAGCTTTCCACATACGCCCAGTTGCCGAAGCAAAAAACCTGTGAAATTGTTCTTCCCAATCCACAAATACTCCAAATTTGGCAAGTCTCCAATGAAGGATGGAATCCTTCCATGTAGACTGTTAAAGTACAAATAAAACTTTCTCAACTCTTTTAGCTCCGAGAGTTCCACAGGTATTTCTCTAGAGAGATTGTTATAGCCTAGCTGTATGTGTTCTAAGTTTACAAGGTGCCCCATTTGAGGAGGAGCACAGCCTCTAAGACCACACGAATACATATAAAGGTGTACAAGCTTGATCAAATTTTCTATATGGGGAGGAAATCCCACCATGGAATGAATTTCTCCCCGGTAAAGTGTTTTCAAATTCCCCATATTGCCAATGCCTCGGGGTATTTCTCCACTCAAACTATTGCCCAGAAATTAAAGATACTCTAAATTTTTCATCTTCAAATACCCACTGGGAATGGGAATGCTGCCACGGAAGTAATTTCCTTAGAGGCCAAAGATGTTGAGCTTCACGATATACCTCAAATCCAATAGCAATGTCCCTAACAAAGTGTTGTAGGAGACATCCAGAAACTCTAAGTTTCTCAAAATTGATATGTTGGAGGGGAGGCTTCCACAGAGCTCGTTATCGGAAACATCAAACCAACGGAGGACTGGAGAATTTCCTCGAGGTAAAGATGGCTCAAATCCAATGACAATGCACATGATAAAAAGGTTGTTAGAAAAATCCAGTACCTCTAGATTTCTCAATTTTGATTGTTAGAAGGGAGGCTTCCTTTGCGTTGGTTACAGGAGACGTTGAGCGAAAAGAGAGCTGACAAATTTCCTCCAAGGTAAATATGGCTCAAATCTAGTGACAAAGCACCTGATAAAGAGTTGTCAGAAACATCCATCAATTTTGAGATAATATTGGAGGGGAGGCTTCCATTGAGGAAGTTACTGGAGACGATGAGCAAACAAAGGGATGGCAGATTTGCGACGTCACTTGGGAATTGACCTAGAAGTTTCATTTTGGAGAGATATAGATACACAACTCTGTTCAGACCGTCACATTGCACCCCAGTCCATAAGCAACGAGGGGTGTTATCAGCTCTCCAACTACGTAATGCATTATTATTGCCAACCATTGCATCTTTCATTGAAATGAGCACATTGGCATCTTTTGAATGCCTTTAGGATTTACAATATATAAATTATGGATGAGCTTCCAGACTCCTACAAACTTGCAATTGTTTACTAAACATAGAAGCTTCTAGTTTTTTACAATTGTTTACTAAACATAGAAGCTACAAACTTGCAGTTGTTTACTAAACTTGCAATTGTAAGTAACTCAATATAATATAGCCGAAATTTAAGAAGCTTTTAGTTTTTTATTTTATTGGTTGTTTTTTTTGAGTGGTGTTTTCGTTTGGCCTTTACTATTTATGGAAGTAGGAAAAAATCATAGTAATTCTGAAATCTTTGGATCTAGTTTTTACAACATCTTGCCCAAAATCATAGTAATTCAGATTCATAAGCATGTACAAAAATCATAGTAATTTAGATTCAAACATATAATTTTATTTGGTAAAATAAACTTTGTCAAAATGTCATTGGGTAATTAATACTGAAAAACAATAGTGTAGTATGGAAAAATAAATTCTATCATAATTATTAAATTCTATTGAAGTAATGAAATGACAATCAACCTACTCATGCTTTTAGTGATTAAGTAGCTTAAACTGCAGCAAGGGACCTAAGCTATTGGAAACATAGAGGTAGACTCCAATTTTCTTAAATCTTCTCAACACCACCCAAATGTCAAATATAAAAGCTAATAATAAACATTTCATTAAAATAATATAAAAATATTAAATAATATATATTAAAAAGATAATATTTTTATTTTCGAGTAAAAAATACAAATTCTTAATTCCTTTCTAATTATCTCTTACTCACTATTTATGTAGAATGTAAAAAAAAATAGGTTTCCACTTTTAAAACTTGTATATGTAAACCTGGAATGAGTGGATTTTAACCTTTTTTTTCCTTTGATTTGTACCTATACATTTATTATTCTGCACATTTCCACTATTCAAACTTGCTGGTATATGACTTTAGAGAATGGACTCCATTTATTTTTTGAGTAGCCATATAATGTACTAGGAAAATTTAAAAAGTGAGAAACCTTATAATTTACTGGGATAATTTAAAACTTGAGTATATGACTCCAACTAGTAAATTCCATCTATTTTCAGATTATGTTAGGCTAATTTAAAAAGTGAGTAACATTATAATTTATTGGGCTCATTTAAAATTTTTGATGTGGGTAATATTGGATTGCATGGAAACAAAAAGATTTAGTGTACGTATTTTAGATTAAATGGAAATAAAAAGATTGCTTCCATAACTTGTTTTTTCAAGTTGTCATGAGCAACTACAAATATATTGAAAACTTTATGCTTCACTCATCGACCATTAGGGTAGATTTGGATTCATTGAAATCAACTTATAGGTCTGAAACATCTCTTGTTACATACAAGACTTTGGGTGATGTGTGAGGGTTCAAATAATAATAATATAGTCTAAGCAATTTCCCCTTCCCATGGTAAAAGATGGATCTCAAACAATAGAACCATAGATGTGCTTTTACTAAAGCATAGTTGTTGCAAAGCTCAAATTAAGTGGATGTTTTAATGTTGTTATGTTTCCACCATTAGCTTGATTGAGTGGATTTCCATTTAAAACAAGAATGGTTGTTGTCATATAATATATGATGATGGATGTTTGGGTAGAATAAGACTTCTCTTAGAATTATCAAAGAAACTCACTACTTATGAGTTTTAGAGTGTTTGATGGTGTGATAGTAATATATTTTTTATTATTGTTGATAAATACTATTTGGTGATAAAACTCTATTTAGAGACATTTAATCAAATGTTTTTATTGTCTTATTTTGATGAAAGTCCTTATAGTAGGAGGAACTTTTTGGTCATTGCCACTTGTGGATGTATCATTTATTCTCCTTCAATACGTTTTTTTTTTCTTCGAAACATATAGTGTACATATAAAGATACTCTATTTTGAGATGATCAAGCACATGTTTTTTATTGTCTTGTTTTGATCTAAGGCCCCATAGTAGGAGGAACGTTTTGGTCTTTTCTTATGCATTGATGGATATATCCTTACTCTTCTTGAATAAGATTTTTTTTCTTTTGAAACAAATACTATACATATAAGATATATGTCACCACTGAGTTTCTCTAAATAAATTATGTAGCTATTCTAGAAGCCTTGTCCACATGTAATAGTCCACACAAGTAAATAAAATATTCACATGG
The DNA here is from genome assembly GCA_001517045.1 of Pseudotsuga menziesii. NCBI lineage: Eukaryota > Viridiplantae > Streptophyta > Pinopsida > Pinales > Pinaceae > Pseudotsuga > Pseudotsuga menziesii. The sequence continues at coordinate 188,285 of LPNX010680113.1, forward strand.
AAATGAATTATAAGGCTTAGGTTAAGGACATCACTATGGTCAAGTTTGAACTCATGTGGCTTGAGTCAAGTTTTCACATATCCAAGTACTTTAACCTATGAATTGAAACCTATGTTTTATAATGTTTATAAGTTCCTCATACATCAAAATAAGTTCCATACACGATATTAAGGTTTCATTTTTTTTTTAATATTGTGTTTTAATTTTTCCATATTACTAGAAAGAACACTATTTGACATATGTGTGGTGTTCTTCCACATAATACCAAAGATGATGGTTCGAAATAAAAAGTGGAGTTCGATTATGGATATAGAAGTACAAGATCTATCTCATAAAGAAAAGTTTTCTAGTGTTGATATGAGGTGGAGTGAAGTTCTAAAAGAGGACAAATATGTTGATCGTGTTGCAATAATTCCATATTTTAGAGTTTCAGATTTCATCAAGAGGGAGGAAATCAATTTAGATGCACCATCTAGATTTTTACGAATGCGAAATATTGTGAAGGATGACCCCGATAGCAAAGATTCTACTTCCAATAAATATTCAATGTGAGTAAACCTATTATTGTGATACATGTGTTGTATATTGTGTATTTTGTTTTATAAGTTTATTAAATTTTGTGTTTGGAAAATTTGCAAATGTACATAGATATTGGTGTTCTTATGGACCAAAAGATAACAAGAATGCACCAAAACCTTCCCAAAGAAGGAAACACTATTTTCATAAGAGAGGATTCCAATGCCATTTCATTATTAAGGAAATGGTTGCCCATGCCATGGAAAGCACAACAGGATTTGAACCCCAAAATCCAACGACATCCGACGTAAAGTACGGATGTGTCCCATTGCAATGATGAAAAGTACTGTATCTTCCAATTTATTTTATCAACGTTGAATTTCCCACGTCCTTAGCGTAGGTTTTTCGATGACACATTGCAACACTATATCGTCAGTTATGCGGTGAACGTTTGTCAAATTTTTGACGGACATGTGTTGAATTTGCGACGACATGTGGAGGATGAGTTGTCGGATATATGATAATAGCATGTCAAATTTTTGACGACATATTAAGGACGGGTCGTCGGATATTTGAAATTCTTGGGCTATTTTTTGAAATAATTTAAAGACATATTTCAAATAATTTAAACCCATATTTCCAACGGTAACTAGGTTCATGTCGCTGGATATTCGACGACTGTCAAATTATAAATATAAATTGTTTTAAAGATTTTGACATGTTTTCTATAGAAGGTAGGGATTGTTTGTGGAAATTATTTATTCCTTGACGGACGGTTTGAGGAATTGTTTTATTCTTCAATGGGCGGTTATGGCAAAAAAAAATTTCTTCGACAGACAGTTTACAGGAATTTTTTAATTCTTTGACAAACCTCCGTTTGAGAAAATTGTGATGCGTGGAACTTGATTTTTTAATATTGTCGACAAAAAATCATTCATGAAGTTTGTGACAAAATGTCAAATAGAAATAATCCTGATCCAAAAGAACACAATCGACAATTGCTTAGTAAACTATGGGATGTAGCAAAACAAAGGGGTTATGGCATATGTTATTGTCCATGTACTCAATGTAGGGGATTAAAGAGGAGAAGAATACTGATCTCAATAGCCACAAAACATTGCAGGGAACATGGACACGCTAAGGGGGGGAATGAGTATCGTCCATTTGTAGGTTTAACATTTTAAAGTTTTTTATATTCTTTGCTTTGGTAAATGTATGTATTATTTTAATATTTCCTATATTAAATTATATCTATTGATGTTTTCATGTATTTATAAAGGAAATACACCCTACGGCATATCATCCACAGGAAGTGCTTTCAGAACAAGTTCTGGATCAGGATCATGGAGCGTATATGTTTAATGGAGAACAAGTGAATGATCATATTGAACAAGATGATCATACTGAAAAAGTAGTTGATGATGGTACAAATACATTGATCCGTGATTCATTTAATGTTAGAACGGATGATGGCGATGACGATGACGATGACGATGATAGTGAAAATGATCATGGCTTTGATGGCGTCCACGATATACCTCTTCTCGGTAAGGCATATGAACCCCTTTATGAAGGCTCCAAAACAAATCTTCTCTCTGCTATATTTTTTATAATGAACTTGAAGGTTATGAATGGTATTTCAAAAATATCAATCACATAGATGCTAAGGTATGTAAAATAATCCATCACATATATACGATCGTGATAAATTTTATCTGTATTCCTCTAATAATTGTATTGTTAACTCATTATTGATCATCATACGGATGAAGTGTGTTTCATTAATACTATTTATTTATTACATTAACTAAATTTTTCATTTTTTTTTGTTGTAGCTTGATAGCTGAATTTTTGTTACCACCATCAAATATTTTCCCTCGCACATATCAATATTTATCTCCATCATGAAATAGATTGGAATGCATTACGAAGCAATTCATGCAAGCTCCGATGACCATGTTATATATTATAATCAGCATGAATTTGCAACAGAATGTATGGAATGTCATATAAGTAGATATCGAACAGTTCAAGTAACAAAAAAGTTCTTCAGAAGGTTCTTCGTTATATTCCCATCATTCCATGTTTGCAACGACTGTTCAGGTGCAAAAACATAGCGCAATTTATGGATTACCATGCTAGGACCAGAAGTCAAGATGATGTTATTCGAATTCCTATATATGGTTGTTGTTTTAGAGATATGGAGGAAAGGTGGCCTCACTGTAAAGAATAACCACATAATCTTAGGATTTCTTTTGTAGCAGATGGTGTTAATCCATTTTCACAGATGAAATCCATTTACACAGTGTGGCCTATTTTTGTTATCAACAATAACATTCCTCCATGGTTTTCAATAAAGAGGGAGCACATAATGTTGTCGATGATTATTCCAGGTATTTTGTGTCTACAACTATTTTATTTGTAATGTAGGTGTGGCATCTCATTTATCGTATTATGTTTCCTAATCTCGTTTGCATATTTTTGTATTTTACTCTTGTGCATGGTTTATATATCTTAATGGTTCTCATAATTATATATTTTATATGTACTTCAAATCAATCAAGCAATTTTCAACTCAAAGATATGAATGTATATATCAGACCTCTTATAGATGAGCTACTGAAATTATGGAATGGCATCACTATGTATGACGTATCTAGACCAACACAACAAAGGTTAAATTATGGAATCGGCATAGATATTCCATATCTATATATTGTAGGTCTTCAGACAAACGGTAAATTTGCATGTCCAGTTTGTGTTCCTAAGATAAAATCTCGCCTCTCAAAAAGCTTAAGAAAGGAGGTCTTTGATGAGTATAGGCATTTCCTCTATAAGAATCACATGTATAGAACAACCAAAAAAAATATTTTCAATGGGAAGCAGGAGACTACATTAAAACCACAGAGAATGACTCCTCACCTTTGGAAGATGAAATACAATAGAAATCGTCATCGCGGTACGTATGGATCATCGTATATGAATTGTTATGTATTTTGATTTTTATTGTGAGTTATTTATTGTAGTGGCAATATTTTATTTATGATGTAATTTATTTATAAAATAATATTCATGATGTCCATCGTGAACATGAATGCATTAATGGGCTTCCACAAGGAATGAAAAGTTATCCTGTACAATTCAGCAGGTTTCCCTACTGTGAGCACCTACAAATTGCTCATTTGTTTGATACAATGCATATTGGAAAGAATGTGATAGAAACATTATGACAACTACTAGATCTAAGGAGGGATAAAGATAAAATTGTGAAATCTTACAAAGACATTCAAGATGGCAACCATGCAATGAAAGACGTCATCCAATTTCATAGCAATGGAGACCAAGTTAAGATAAACTCAATTCCATGGATGTTTACGGAGTAGAAAAGCAATGTTGTCAAATAAGTAATGTGGAAAATTAAATTTCCCACTGGAGTTTGTGCGAACTTGAAGAATATTATAAAAAAAAGGTGATTTTGGGGGGGTCAAAACACATGATTGGCACGTTTTCATCAAGGTAATTATTATTTTTATGTCCATATAATTTATTTTTTTCATTTTATTGCATAATTTTTTTCTTGTTTTTATACTCTTTTTTTAATAAATGGCGTGGTTTGTATATTGATACAGTGTGTTCTACCTCTCTCTCTCTCCCGAAAAAATTCGACAATAATGTAAAACAATTTATATATAATCTTGGTAAATACATGAGGTAACTAGCGATTAGTTGATTGTGCTTAATGTTTCTTTAATTCTCCATATAATTTATATTTATTTTTCGTGCACTATTTCATGATATGTGATTTAATGTTTTTTTTGTTAAATATCATTATTGGTATGCGTCACTTGTAGATGGTTGACATCTAAATAAATCCATAAAGAAGATATAAAGTATTGGAGGAGATAAACTCCTCATCTCATGTGTGAAATGCAGAAGAATCTACCTTCGACATTTTTCAATGCATAGGAACACTACCTCATACACCAATTTGAGAAGATTGAGTTGTGTGGACCTGTGCACTCAAGGTCCGTGTGGATGGTTGACAGGCACTTGAAATTTATGAAGGGTTTGGTGAGACAACGAGCACATGATGAGGGTTCTATGATGGAAGGATATATTGTATAACAAAACATGTTGTATTATAGTGAATATCTTCCTATTTTAGCGTCAAAGCTCAATTTATGTCACATATGTGATCCATAATCCAATAACAAATTTGAAGAGGAGAAATTGAAGGGAAAAGGTAGATCGAGGAATGTGAAAGGTAATTATTAGCTAGTGGATGTTTATTATATAATTCATATTCTAATTGCATTTTCTAGTTATTGCATCAATTAAGATCATATACTTTGTTTAGAAAATTTACATCTGTCTTTCATTTTAATGATTATTGTCATCAACCAGTTGGTTGAGAATGGGATGCAATTCATTTATACATCGCAAACAATATTGAATGGATGAAGGTATGGATTGAACGATGTGAACAACCGGGTCATGGAATATCATGGGAAGGTGTGGCTTCATTGGTAAAAGTAGCGCATCGCAATGGAGATAGAAATATTACAGAAAGGGAAATTGATTTAGCATATGGTTTAAAATATAAAATGGAAAGCATATTAATCAATCACTCTAAATATTTTATTTTGCAAATTACATTTTGACGTACATGTTGTTCTTTTCCATGTATTACTGCATAACAATTGAATCATTGTGTAATCTTTTCATGTATTCCTTGTTGCAGGTAAAAACACCATAAAGCTATGGTCTGCAATTGTTGTAGATATGGCATCAAAAAAATGGATGAAACAAAGAAAACATCACATTGTGGGATATCTAAAATCTTTGAGGTGACCAATGTTTCATCTAGAAGTGACAAACATCGAGAACTCTTAGAAAATTGATACTATGGGTATTTGGAAGATATTCTATAGTGTGACTTTAAATCCTTTAAGGTTGTTCTATTCGTTGTCAAATGGTATAGGTTACGATTGAATGAACATGATCCCGATAGAACTATTATTGGACATGGTAATGGATTTACCATGGTAAATACAAGGTTGTTTGAGCCAGGAATGGAGCCCTATGTTCTTCGAAGCCAATGTGAATAGGTATTTTACTCGGAGGTTCCAGGTAAAGTGGGCTGGTCATTTGTTGTGAGACACGATCCAAGGGGAAGGCCGATAAAGTATAACCTATATGATGGTAATGAAGAGGGTTCTTTGGAAGAAGAAGACAATAATGAAGAGCATGATCAACATGCATTATATGATTATGACGATCCAGCAGAATATGTCCAAGAATTAGTTGAATCAGATGATGTAGCAGACAATTCCCATGAATATTATATTGAAGATGACACGATGAGCGTAACTGACTTAGATGATGATGATGATATGGCCAATCCTTACAATGTTGAGTCTAGATATGATGACTTGGATGAATAAGAGGATGACTTGGATGAAGAAGATGATGAAATATATTGGAAGTAAATATTTAATTAGACCTATTCTTTTATATATATATATATATATTTTTAAAGAGTTACTAACATCATCATCATCACCATCATCATCATCATCATTAAGAGTGTCATCATCATCATCATGACCCTCATCATCATCATCATAATCATCATCATCATCATCATCATCATCATCATCATCATCTTCATCATCATCGTCATCATCGTCATCATCACAATCATGACCATCATGACTATCATGATAATATTTATCATCATCGTCATGATGATGATGATGATGATAATCATCATCATCATCATCAACATCATCATCATCATCGTCGTCGTCTTCATCATTATCATCTTCATCATCATCATCATCATCTTCATCATCATCATATTCATCATCATCGTTGTCATCTTCATCATCATCATATTCATCATCATCATCATCATTACGATGATGTTCAACATCATCGTCTTCATCATCATTATGTTCATCACCATCATCACCATCCACATCACCATCGTCATCATGTTGATCATCATTTTATTCTTCATCATCATCATCTTCATCGTCATCATTGTCTTCATCATCATCATTTTATTCATCATCATCATCATCATCGTCATCGTAGTCTTCATCCTCATGATAATCATGATCATGATTATGATCATGATCATGATCATCATGTTCATTATTATCATCTTCATGATGATGATGATGATGATGATCACCATTATCATCATCTTCATCACCATCATCACCATCCACAACACCGTCGTTGTCATGTTGATCATCATCACCATCATCATCATCATCATCGTCATCATCATTGTCATCATTTCCTTCATCATCATCATTGTCTTCATCATCATCATCGTCGTCGTCTTCATCCTCATGATAATGATCAGCATGATCAACATCGTGATCCTGATCATGATGTTCGTTATTATTGTCTTCATGATGATGATGATGATGATCATCATCATCATCATCATTGTCATCGTCAATGTCTTCATCATCATGACCCTCATCATCATTATCATCGTCACCACCTTCATCATAATCGTCTTCATCATCATGACCCTCATCATCATCATCATTGTCATCGTATTCAACATCATCATTTTCATCATCACGACCCTCATCATGATCATCATCGTCATCGTCTTCATCATCATCATCTTCATCGTCATCGTCTTCATCATCATGACCCTCATCATCATCATCATCATCATCATCATCATCTTCATCATCATGACCCTCATCATGATCATCGTCGTCATCATCATTATTAGCATGTTGATTGTTATCGTATTCATCATCATGATCATCTTCATCATCATTGTCATTACCGTGATGTTTAGCATCATCGCCTTCATCACCATTATGTTCATCTTCATCATTACCATCCACATAATCATCATCATCATGTTGATCATCATTGTCTTCATCATCATCTTCGTCTTATTCATCATCATCTTCATCATCATCATCATCATCATCATCGTCTTCATCATCATTGTCGTCGTCTTCATCATCATCATCTTCATCATCATCATCGTCTTCATCATCATTGTTGTCGTCTTCATCATCATTGTCTTCATCATCATCATCATCTTCATCAACATTGTCATCGTCTTCATCATCGTTGTCTTCATCATCATCATCGTCTTCATCATCATCATCATGATGTTCATTATTATCATCTTCATGATGATGATGATGATCATCATCATCACCATCCACATCACCATCATCATCATGTTCATCACCATCACCATTATCATCATCGTCATCATCGTCTTCATTGTTGTCATTGTCTTCATCATCATCGTCTTCATGATGATGATGATGATGATCATCATCATCGTCATAGTCTTCATCTTCATGATAATCATCATCATCATCATCATGATGTTTAGTATTATCGTCTTCATCATCATCATCATCGTCATCGTCTTCATCATCATCGTCTTCATCATTGTCACCCTCATCATCGCCGTCATCGTCATTGTCTTCATCATCATCATCTTCATCATCATGACCCTCATTATCATCATCATCGTCATCGTCTTCATCATCATCATCATCTTCATCATCATGACCCTCATCATCATCATCATCATCGTCATTGTCTTCATCATTATGACCCTCATCATGATCATCATGTTGATTGTCATTGTATTCATCATCATGATCATCACCATCATGATCATCTTCATCATCATTGTCATTACCATGATGTTCAGCATCATCATCTTCATCATCACCATCGTCATCATGTTGATCATCATTGTCTTCATCATCATGTTAATCATCATCATGATCATCTTCTTCATCACATCATTATCATGATGTTCAACATCATTGTCTTCATCCTCATCATCATCATCTTCATCATCAACGTCTTCATCATCATGACCCTCATCATCATCATCATCATCATCATCATCACCATCATCACCATCATCTTCATCATGTTGATCACCATCGTCTTCATCATCATGATAATTAGATGTAGCATCGATCTTCTACATGAACAAAAATCCAATCATGAGACTTCATCAATAAGACATTTCAAAAATGCATGCGCTTATAGACATACTGGCCACTAAGTGGCTTATCTTCCTTGTTTCTAGTATGACATTAAATTTAGATTTTTATTTTTTGACATTTTTTATTATTAAGATAAAAGTGACTTTATGGCAAAGTCAAAAGTTATGAGAAAGTTAAAATTTAAGATAGATTGTATGAATAATATGATCATTCTCAATTTCAAAGTAAATATAATAACAATGACCAATTTTGTGAAAATAAACATAAAAAGTTAATCAAAGTATTATTTGTTAGCTTTTTATATTAAATATTTATTTTGTGAAATATTTTTTAATAATTTTATAAATATATTAGATGGTGAATGATTATTAACATATAGGATAAAGTATTACAAAATCATTGTAACATTTGAATATCAAGAATGTTAAAATTTACAACCATCTTACCTTATTAAATGTATGAACTTAGGAAATATGTTTTCATTGGATATTTTTGTGGAATTTATTTTTCCTTGTTTATATAGGGTTTTTATTGCAACGTGACCACTAGAGGTTTTTGTGAAAATTGGGCCATGGTGCTAGAATGTAATGTAATTGAAATTGAACTTTTAAAATTGTAGCTACACATTGGATTTTCAGTCGTAATTACATGTTAAATTTGAAAATTTAAATTGCAATTGAATTCTAATGTGTAGACTGTAATGTAATTGTAATTTAAATTTTAAATTGTAATGATGTTGACGATGATGACGATGACGACGATGATGATGGTAATGGCGATGATGACTGTAATGATGTTGACGATGGTAAAGATGAAGATGACGATGATGAAGATTACGATGATGATGATGACCATGATGATGAAGATGATGATGATGATGATGGTGATGGCAATGATGATGATGAAGATGACGCCAATGATGATGATGATGATGACGAGGGTCATGATGATGAAGACGGTGATGATGAAGAAGACGACGACGACGACGACGATGATGATGGTGATGATGATGATGATGATGATGATGATGATGATGACGACGACGATGATATTCATCATGGTGATGATGGAAATGATGATGATGATGATGATGATGACAATGATGACCATAACCATCATCATCGGCACTATTACCATCATCATCATCATCATGACGATGACGACGACGACGATGATGAGGAAGACCATGATGACGATGATGACAACGACGACGATGATGATGACATTAATGATGATGATGATGGAAATGTGATGAATATGATAATGGTGATGATGGTGGTGATGGTGACAATGGTAATCATCATCATTTCCATCACCATCATCATTTCCATTACCATCATCATCATGATGAAGACGATGACGATGATGGTGATCATGGTTATGATGATGACGACGATGAGGGTCATGATGATGAAGATGATGACGATGAAGACGAAGACGACGATGATGATGATGATGATGATGATCTTAATCATGATGATTATGAAAATGATGATGATGATGGTGATGATGATGATCTTCATCATGATGATTATGAAAATGATGATGATGATGATGATGATGATGATGATGATGATGAAGATGATGATCAACATGACAATGATGATGAATATGATGGTGATGATGGTGATCATCATCATTTCCACCATCATCACTATCATCATCGCCATTACCATCATCATCATCGTTGTCAACATCATCATCATCATCGTTGTCATCTTCATCATCATCATCCTCATCATCATCATCATCAACATCTTCATCATCATCATCTTCATCGTCATCATCATCACCATCATCACCATCATCACCACCACCACCACCATCATCATCATCATCTTCTTCATCTTCATCATCATCATCATCATCATCATCATCATCATCACCATATTCTTCATCGTCATCATCGCCATCATCATCATCGTCATCTTCCAGCTCATTATCATCTTCATCGTTGTCATCATCATCATCATCATCATCATCATCATCATCATCATCAACATAACCATATTCATCATCATCATCATGATCATGATCATCTTCATCATCGTCATCTTCATCATCATCATCCTCATCGTCGTCGTCATCATCATCATCATCATCATCATCATCATCATCATCATCATCAACATCTCCATTTTCATCATCATCATCATCGTCATCTACATCATCATCATCATCACGATCATCATCATCATCATCATCATCATCATCATCATCTTCATCATCATCAACTTCACCATATTCATCATCATCATATTCGTCTTCATCAGCATAATCGTCGTTGTCCTGGTCGTGGTCGTCATCATCATCATCATCATCATTGTCCTTTTTTTCATCATCTTCACCATCATCGTCATCTTCATCATCATTGTCATATCTCCCTCATAATAGAAGTCTCAACATGTGGTGAAAATTGCCTTACTTCAAAACCAAGATAAGAAATCATACAATACCAAACAACAAACATTTTCAATGAACAAACAACATGGCACATTAGATGGGTAAGTACACACAATAAATGGTTGATAACAACATAAAGGAAAGACAAGAAATTTGTTTTAAATAAGGCATTCAATGATTGATATTGGTTTTATGGCCATTGTCAACTTAATAAAAAACATTTACCATTATCAACACCAACATCACGATTTTATGACCTCTTATGCTTGCGGAAATTGCCATTACAACGTTTTGTCCATCCTTCGGCCCTCCGACGAGTAAGAAAATATAGAACATAGGGAGATTGTTGCACATTTGGTCCATAATTTGGCCCTCCAATGAGTAATAAAGAAGAGGGAGATTGCTGCATGTTTTTTCCATCCTTTGACCCTCCGACGAGTAAGAAAACAGAGGGTGATAGCTGCGATTTTCTCTACAGCATTTTGTCCATCCTTTGGCCCTGTGATGAGTAAGAAAATAGAGGGAGATAGTTGTCAATTTGGAGAGAACCATTACACTGACTATGAAGGGCCAATGACCGGTAAGTCAGTTACCAACCTTTCATTCATTTCCCTGTATTGTTTCATTCAAAGGGCACAATAATTAGGGGTTTAATTGAGCCTTCGCCTAAAATAGAGGATGGTTTCCTTAATAATTAGGGGTTTAATTGAGCCTTGGCCTGGTATCCTTACCATGCTACTTGGATCTTAATTACTTATTTTTAGGAGTTAAAACCCCAGCGTATTCACACAAAGGTTCCTCCCTATCAAAACTGGACAAATCCAACTAATAAAAATAGGAATCGTGGAGAGGAATTTCGTTATCATTCCCTTATAGATGGGTGGGACTAGCGATGCTACACCGGTTAATTTAGAGGTTGAGGAAACCATGCCATTCTGGAAAAAGATTAAATAAATGTATTTTACGCTGCATAAACCTAATCTTGGACCAATGGAAGTAAGCTATAGCATGGGATTGTTGTTAGAGTTAGGATTATTACCATGGGAATGCATGTGATCGAATTGCTAAATGCATATGGCCTAGAGATTCATGTAAGTGATTAAATTATTCTTGGAATGTGCATGTTTGAATCATCTCAATTTTAGTAGTTCCCACTTACAATTATCCCATAAAAGTTCAAAATAAACCATGATAATGTTTTGGATATATAAACATTGTGAGAATAGCAAGTGGAGCAGTGGTAAAAGCACATAGAGGCTAGTGAATGGAAGACATTAAAAATAAAATGTAAATGGGCATATCGTGATAAGACCTAATTAGGAATATGTACCCCTTATTTTATCGATTCAGTAGTTCACTGGTGTAAGGTCTATATGTAAAGATAGATGATAGAACTGAGGGGGGTTGGCATATTGAAATACTAGATATCCAGTGTGTAACTTAGAGGGAGATTTGTGTCGTAACTAAGTCAATTTTAAAAAGCAGATTGCTAGGTTAATCTTGACTTGATTAAGGGTGGAAAGTTTAATATTTATGAGGTTCAATATGTGTTTCCTATAGGTGGTTTATAGTGGCCCATGGTTTTTATCACATGGTATTTTATGATATGAAGCCCATTAAAGGTTTGATGTCTCCATTGTAAATTTCTTTCCTAGGTTAGCTTGGACAAGGTGATGAAGATATCTTTGTAGATGAATTTCCCTTTATAGGTTTATAGGGTACTTGGATTTTATATGTTATTGTTACTTACACTATTTTATCTCATGTATTTAAATAAGGAAAGTAAACCAACTAACTAGTTTTAATTAACCAATAATTCCTCTCCCTTTGGTCGAGCATTATTTTGCATCCTTAATAATCTAGAAACCCTAATGATGGAAAGGAAAAGAGAAGAATAGAAAATCACATGGAATTTTCCACTATAGGTGATGAGTCTCCTTGGGATGAAGAATAGATTTGTGAAAGGTATTCAAGAGAGATCCACTTATTGGAGGATTCTACATACATATCTACAATTCCTTGCAAGCTAAGATGTTGACCTGATCTCCAATAAAAGATAGGTATCAATATATACTCAATTAACATTAGATATTCTACTGTAAATAAAATTAATGACAATGAAAAGTTTATAAACCATAGTTCCATCAAGGGTATGAGACCTCCCTTGAGGTTGTAGGGTTGATAGGCCCAAGTTATGAGCGGAACTAAGACAATGAATATGCCTTAGGACGAATAAAGAAGCTGGCAAGGTTGTAGAAAAGCTAGTAATGAGAGATCCATATATAGGTTATAGAGATGGGGAATGACTTTAAGGAATAGGTGTACACTAGGTTATACATTGGAGGATTCAAGTCTTAAACACAATAGAATTTGAACCCAAAATCCGACAACATCTGACGTAAAGTACATTTTTTGTCGGTTTACAATGATGAAAAGTATTGTACCTTCCAATTTATTTAAGCATCATAAGAATTTTCAACGTCCTTAGCGTAGGTTTTTAGACGACACTTTGCAACACTATGTCATGGGATATGCAACGGATGTGTGTCGAGTTTGCGATGGAAGTGTGTCGAATTTGCAACGACACTTGGATAATGAGTCGTTGAATTTGCGACGACACTTGGATAATAGTCGTTGGATATCCGACAATTTGCGACGACACTTGGACACTCGGAGGATGAGGTTTTGGATTTTAGACGTCATTGGGCTATTTTTTGAAACAATATAAAGACATATTTCAAATAGTTTAAACCCATATTTCCAACAGTAACTAGGTTCATATCATCGGATATTCGACGATTGACGAATTATAAATATAAACATTTTTTAAAATTCTGACATGTTTTCTATAGAAGCGATGGAGGGTTTGTAGAAATTATTTATTCCTTGACGGATGGTTTGAGTAATTGTTTCATTCTTCAACAGGCGGTTGCGAGAAATATTTTTTCTTCGATAGACAGTTTGCGGGTTTTTTTTCCTTCTTCAACAAACCTCTGTTTGAGAAAATTGTGATGTGTGGAACTTGATTTCTTAAGATTGTCAATAGTATTCATTCATGAAGTTTGTGACAAAATGTCAAATAGAATTACTCCTGATCCAAAAGAACAGAATCGACAATTGCTTGCTAGACTATGGGATGCAGCGAAACAAAGGGGTGATGGCAAATGTTATTGTCCATGTACTCAATGCAGGGGATTTAAGAGGAGAAGAATATTGATTTCAACAACCACAAAACATTCTAGGGAACATGGACACGCTGATGGGGGGAATGAATATCGCCCATTTGTAGGTTTAGCATTATAAATTTTTTTATATTCTTTGATTTGGTAAACTTTATGTATTATTTTGATATTTCCTATATTAAATTATAGATATTCATGTTTTCATGTATTTATATAGGAAATACACCCTACGGCATATCGTCTAGAGGAAGTGCTTTCAGAACAAGTTCTGGATCAGAATCATGGAGCATCTATGTTTAATGGAGAACAAGTGAATGATCATATTGAACAAGAGGATCATATTGATAACGTAATTGAAGATGATGGTACAAATACATTGATCCATTATTCATTTAATGTTAGAATGGATGATTACGATGGTGATGATAATGAAAAAATTGATGACTTTGATGATGTTCACAATATACCTCTTCTCGATAAGGGAAATGAACCCCTTTATGAAGGCTCCAAGACAAGTCTTCTCTCTGTTGTATTGTTGATAATAAAATTGAAGGTTACGAATGGTATTTCAAACATATCAATCACACGGATGCTAAGGTATGTAAAATAATCCATCACATATATGCCATCATGATAAAGTTTATTTTTATTCATCTAATAATTGTATTGTTAACTCATTATTGATCATCATCGGATGAATTGTGTTTCGTTAAAATTATTTATTTATTACATTAACTATATATATATATATATATATATATATATATTTGATGTAGCTTGATAGCTGAATTTTTTTTACCACCATCAAATATTTTACCTCGCACATATTGAGATTTGTCTTCCATCATCAAAGAGATTGGAATGCATTATCAAGCAGTTCATGCATGCCCTGATGACTATGTTATATATTATAATCAACATGAATTTGCAATAGAATGTTTGGCATGTCATATAAGTAGATATCGAACATATCAAGTAACAAAAAAGGTGTCTCACAAGGTTCTTCGTTATATTCCCATCATTCCATGGTTGCAACGACTATTCAGGTGCAATAACATAGTGCAATTTATGGATTACCATGCCAGGAATAGAAGTCAAGATGATGTTATTCGAATGCCTGCATATGGTTCTACTTTTAGAGATATGGAGGAAAAGTGGCCTCACTTTAAAGAAGAACCACATAATCTTAGGATTTATTTGGTAGCAGATGGTGTTAATCCCCTTTCACAGATGAAATCCATTTACATGGTGTAGCCTATTTTTGTTATCAACAATTACATTCCTCCATGGTTGTCAATAAAGAGGGAGAACATAATGTTGTCGATGATTATTCTAGGTATTTTGTGTCTACAACTATTTTATTTCTAATGTAGTTGTGGCATCTCATTTGTTGTATTATGTTTCCTAATTTCATTTGTATATTTTTTATTTTACTCTTGTGCATGGTTTATATATCTTAATGGTTCTCATAATTATATATTTTATATGTACTTCAAATCAATCAGGTAAGTTCAGAGTCAAAGATATGAATGTATATATCGAACCTATTATAGATGAGCTACTAAAGTTATGGAATGGCATCACTATGTATGACATATCTAGACCAATACGGAAAAGACAATTTCAATTCCATGCAATGGTTGTATGGACAATACACGATGCCCCTGGGTTAACCCAATTTTGTGGTTTGTATTTTTAAGTTTCACTTTAGTTTCATTTAATTATATGGAGTAGTTAATATAGTTTTTATATAATTATAATTGGCATACACATTCCATATCTATATATTGTAGGTCTTCAGACAAAGGATAAATTTGCATGTCCATTTTTTGGTCCTAAGATAAAATCTTGTCGCTTAAAAAGCTTAAGAAAGGAGGTGTTTGATGAGTATAGGCATTTCCTCTCTAAGAATCACAGGTATAGAACAATCGAAAAAAAATATTTTCAATGGGAATCAAGAGACTACATTAAAACCACGGAGAATGACACCTCACCTTTGGAAGGTGCAATACCATAGAAATCGTCGTCATGGTATGTATGGATCATCGTATATGAATTCTTATGTATTTTAATTTTTATTGTGAGTTTTTTACTGTAGTGTCCATATTTGATTTATGATGTAATTTATTTATAAACTAATACTCATGATGTACATCGTGATCATGAATGATTTAATGGGCTTCCACAAGGAATGAAAAGTTATTCTATACAATTCAACAGGTTTCCATTCTATGAGCACCTACAAATTGCTCATTTGTTTGATAGAATTCATATTGGAAAGAATGTGACTGAAACATTATGGTGACTACTAGAGCTAAAGAGGGAGAAAGATAAAATTGTGAAAGCTTGCAAAGACATTCAAGAAGGAAACCATGCAATGAAAGACATCATCCAATTTCATAGCAACGGAGACCAAGTTAATATAAACTCAATTCCATGGATGTTTACAGAGAAGCAAAGCAATGTTGTCAAAGAAGTAATGCAGAAAATTAAATTTCCCACTGGATTTTGTACGAACTTGAAGAATATCATAACAAAAAAGGTGATTTTGCGGGGGTCAAAACACATTATTAGCACGTCTTCATCAAGGTAATTATTATTGTTATGTCCATATAATTTATTTTTTCCATTTTATTGCATAATTTTTTTTCTTGTTTGTATACTCTTTGATTAATAAATGGCGTGGTTTGTATATTGATACAGTATGTTCTACCTCTCTCTCTCCTGGACAACTTCGACAACAATGTCAAACAAGTTATATATAATCTTGGTAAATACATGAGGTAACTAGCAATTAGTTGCTTGTGCTTAGTGTTTCTTTAATTCTCCATATAATTTATATTTGTTTTTTGTGCACTATTTCATGATATGTAATTTAATGTTTTTTTTTGTTAAATATCGTTATTAGTTTGCATCACTTGTAGATGGTTGACATCTAAAGAAATCCATAAAGAAGATATAAAGTATTGAAGGAGATAAATTCCTCATCTCATGTGTGAAATGCAGAAGCATCTACCTTTGACATTTGTCAATGCATAGGAACACTACCTCATACACCAATTTGAGGAGATTGAGTTGTGTGGACCTATGCACTCAAGGTCCATGTGGATGGTTGAGAGGCACTTGAAATTTATAAAGGGTTTGGTGAGACAATGAGCACGTTCTAAGGGTTCTATGATGGAAGGATATACAGTATACCAAAACATATTGTATTTTAGGGAATATCTTCCTATTTTAGAGTCAAATC
>LPNX010680113.1:210656-234340 GCA_001517045.1 Pseudotsuga menziesii
GTGCATAATATTAATGTTGTCCTGGTAGAGATGGAAGGCATCTAGAAAAGTTTATGTGAGATATGGATGGATTTTGTATTGGCTAAAATAGTTGCATAATAATATATCTTGATGCAAAATAATTTTTCATTATGAATATGCCTTATGAAATTTTTCTAACCATAAAAATTCATTTGACTTGTAGGAAAGATAGCGTACATAATCGCCTACAAGAAAAGAAGGATGAGACTTGTTCCAAAGAACAAGTGACGATAGTTCAAGATGAAGAATAATATGATGAATGTAGTGACATCATTGATGCAAAAAATTCTAGCTATGAAGAAGTAACCAAGAAGAAAGGGAAGACCAGTTCAAGAAGAATGATGTCTAGGATGTAGTATAGAGAACTGAAGAGAAGTTCGTAGTTCCATCATGCAGTAGATGGAAACATCATGGGATACAAGGCAAGATTCGTAGCACGAGGGATAGACTACGGAGAGGCATTTGCAACCACTAGAAATACACATCACAGGCATAATCATGTGTGAAAATGAAATAAGGCCTTGTACGAGCTCAGAAGACACCCATGGGATAACACATACATGAGGAGCTTAATGAAGACTTGAACCTTTGCTACAAGGTTGAAGATAAAAGTCTATAGAGGATGACAAGCTCACATATGGGTGCAAGAAGGACTTGTGAAAAAGTTCAAGATAGAGGATATTGGTATCCAATGATCCTAGATGGATACATAGAATATTAGTAGTAGAGGAAGCTACTTGTCACTCCGGTATAGAATGTTTCAGTGCACAGAGTACGAAAGACAGAGGGAGAATTATGCTCTGCTTCAGAGGGAGTGACTGCAGAATATCCTGAGGTTTGACATGGTACAACAGGATGGACATATTACTGATGAATCTAGGATTTAATGAGAGTAAAGAGGATTCCAACCTTTTCTTCAAGTTTGAAGGAGAAAGACCAGTGATGCTCCTGCTATATGTCGATGACTTGTTCCTGACAAAAAAGAGGAACTCATTAAATTTGCAAGAAGAAGACTTGCTTCCGAGTTCAAGATGAAGGACTTGGGGATGATGCACTACATTCAATGCATGGAAGTGTGGAAAAGGGAAGTATGCAGTAGAGATCCTGAAGAGGTTTAGGATGATGGACTTCATGACCACACCTATGGCATCAAACCTGAAGCTATTGAGTGTTGCTTCATCAGAGCTGGTTGATGCCATGATGCATTGTCAAATGATTTACCTAACAAATACGAGACCAGATATTTGCTTTGTTGTGAACACATTGAGACATGTTCACCTGATGGTTGTAAAGCATGCAGTGAGATTATGGGCTCAAGTATGAGGTGAATCAGAAGATTAACCTGGAGGGTTATGTGGATTTGTATTGGGCAGGAAGTGCCATTGATAGGAAGAGAACTTCGAGGTGATACTTCAATATGATATCAAATATTACTATATCAGGGATATGGTGTAGAGAGGAGCAGTGAAGCTCTAGTATGTTGTGATGGACGAACAGATAGCTGATTTGTTGATGAAGCCATTTGCCAGAGTGAAGTTTGAATACTTCAGGGAGAATCTTGGTGTTCTCTAGACCAAGGTTCCCTCCAAGGGGAAATGATGAGACCTAAAGCCATTCTAACATGGTGAGAGGATTAGGTTCCTTCCATGGTCAGATGTAAGGTCTGAGCCATTCTTTCATGGTGAAAGGATTGGTTCCTTCCATGTTAGATGTGAGTTTTGAGCCATTTTGATGTGACTGTAGGATTGGTTTCTACATGATCAGATATAAGTGTTGAATGCCATTATTGGAATGGAGGCACCTGGTCAGTTACCAGGAATACTCAGCTTGGTGTTGAGTTTCCATTCTCTGGGAGAATGGAGGCACCTAGTCAGTTACCAGGAATAGCCAGTCTGGGACTGAGGGCCATTCTAATATGACTGTGGGATGTACTCTTACATGATCGGATATGAGTGCATGGCCATTCTGATGTGATTGAGGGATGTGTTCCCACTTGATCAAATATAAGGGCTATTACCATTTTTTGGGAGAATGGAGGCACCTGGTCAATTACCAAGAATCCTTAGTCTGGGACTGAGAGCCCTTCTGATGCGGTGTTTTCGAACATGGTCGGATGTAAGTGCAAAGCCCTTCCGATGCAGTCTTTTCGAACATGGTCGGATGCAAGTGCAGATCTGTCACATGCCCTAATTTTGTAAAATAATGTTATTTTATTTTTATTTGATTCCAAGAAATTATGTTAAATGTAATGCTAAGTTGAAACTGATGACTCAACAGATTCAAAAGATGTGGAATGCAATTCTGAATATTTTATTTTAAATAAATAAAAGTGGAGACAACAGCTTGGGAAAGCTGTTAAAAAGAGTGTACTGGTCAAGTTGGTGGAGGGAACTAGGTGGAGATAAAAAAGACAAGTGCCAACATCCTCAAACACTTCCTATGTTTCAGGTGGCAACCTCCCTACATTTGGGGTCATGATCCCCCAAGAAAGTGGGATTAGAGCAGGTGGCTCAATTAATGACAACTAACCCAAAAAAGACCTAGGCAATCTTAATAAAAGTGCCCAATGTAGAGAGTGGAGGCTGCTAATTCCAGGAGAAGAATCATTCAGGTGAATGCACTTCAAGGAATTCATTGGGAAAGGGAAATTTGAAGGAAGGTGTTTTGAGGGGTAAACTACAGGAACTTGATCTAGTACAGCTTTGCAGCTAAAAGATTTTACTGTTGTATGCAGAGTTGGTATTGTGTCTCAGGACTAGTACTTTATTGATTGCTCCACCTAGTTCCATCCAAGGAGACCAGAGTAGGATCGGGGGTCTTGAGAATTAGCTGCTTGAGCGCTCTCCAGGAGTTGGTAGGGAGGAACGGCCTCCCATTGCTGTTGTCATCCAACTTTAAGAACATGTTCTACTATCTTTTAATTTCTGTGTTAAATTTTATATCTGTGTGTGAACAGATGATGAATGTTATAGGTTAAGATGTAAACTGTTGAGTGTAAAATATCTTAGCTGTTTAATGCTCAATCTATTCTTGGATGAAAAATAAATCCTACCTGTGTTTTTCCCCATCTGGAGTAATCCAGATCGTACTCTAGCATAGGTAGTGTATTTAAATGAATGAAGTATGACGTAAATATAAAACGAAATGTTTGATATGAATATTGAAATGTTTTCTTTCATTAGATAATTGTTTACCAGCAGAAATATTAATATGTTCATAGAGTAGTGTTAGATATAGACTGTGTATGTTAGAATATAAGAAAAAGGGAAAAGAAGTCATATCATTATACTAACAGTAGTATGTTCTAGTATGTGAATCATTCTTCTATACAGTACTTACTTCTGTAAACCTTATACCTATATTGAAACAAAAGGAAAAGAAAATAGCAGTTGAATGCTTAATATTAGGTTAAGTAAAAATGCCATTTCAGCTCTGTAGTTGATTTCTTTTCCTATTAAGGATAACTATTTTATCTACAGTAATCGAAACTATAAGTAAGGATAGATAACCCTGATTTAATTCTAATGATAAAACTAATTGATTTAAGAATGTCAGCTAGGTTTATTTCATTTATGTTCATAATGTAAACAATTTATTTATCTTATTCAAACTGTACTTTTGCAATTTCTGAAGTTGTTAACCTGTCTCCTAAGAAAAGATTCAATTTAAACAAATACTCCTATTTCTGTGAAGAAAGGAACTAAGTTATTTGTTTTTTTTACAGAGTTATTTTATTTCCCTTATTTCTTAACAATTTCTGATGTTCATATTTTAAATAGGGTAATATAGATACAGCATGATTCTTTATAAATTATTTAGCTATAGAAATCATAATAGTATAACAATGAGATATTATCTCATCTGTACATTTTACAAACAGACTAAGTGTAAGGTTAAATTAATATTTGTGGAAATAATATTTACTTATGAACAAACTAAAATTCAATTGAACTAACAAAAACATTTATAAAAAGCATTAACAGGGTCGAAACCCTCACAAGATAAAACAGTATAAAATATAGTAATACTTTACAATACCATATCAGATAGCATAAACCCTGTACTTCAAAGGTGTAACAATATAATTACATAAGTACAAATCCAAAGAATTGGGATTTTTTTTTTTTGAATTTACCAAATATAAAATAATTAGTACAGTTCCATAAAGACAGAGAAAAATATTAAAGAAAGAATAAATACTCCTACATATAACATACAATTATTTAAACATGTATTATTTAAATAACTTACAGAATAAATTAAAATGTAATTATTTATAGGGTTATTAATAGAACATAAACATGCTCGATTAACTGAGCTTAATAACAAATTTTACGATATACGAAATAGCAGAATAAACAATAGTAATATATTTAAAAAAAGAGATAATTTAAAAATAGTAGATACATCTTTACACAACTGAGTTAGGGTGAAACCCTAATGTATCAAAAATTACAATAGAAGTATCAAAATAATCAAGCCTAATCTCTACACAGATGCATCCTTGCATTTAAGGTTAACAGAGAACGACTCGACAGGCCTTACACCAATTTTTTTTTACATAGCTTTGCGCAAAATCAGAAATCAAAGATTTACAAGTTACGGACTAAGCCGGAAACCCTGCAAGTAGCAAGGGTTTGTAAAAAACTAAACAGTGCAAGAAGTTAACCAAGAAAACTTAAACCATGAGGGTCTTTTGTAGGCCACGGTGACCAACCAACAAACGTTCCATAAGGAACTGTACAAGGATGAACTGCCATGGGATTACTAGGGATTACCCGTGACCAAGATTTCGACCAAGCTTTGCACCGGCTGCGAAACAAGATGATACTTTCACCTGTGAGACAACCCACATCGGTGTTATTATTATTATTTATGTTATAACTTAAGTAAAAAAACAAATTTCAGAAATAGATAAGCAAGAGTTTTTACCTGGTTTTAAAAGTAACGTAGCCACCCACGAACAGAAGTTCCTTCACCAACACAAAGATCAACAAACCCTTCATCCTTTACGTGACAAAGGCAGGCTAATCAAGCGCAACCACACCTAGTGGCAGTCAAATAATGGGAGCAACGGCCAAGCAGACAATGAAGCATGTGATGTCACCGCCTTCCAAAACTGGAGAACTCACTTTTCCAGAAACCCTAAGATAGACCAGACCGCAAGTTTAAAAGGCACGGCTCTCATTGCCTTTCTGCCAGGATAATAAAAAAAAATTACAGTCTGATAACCCTTCCAAAAAGCAAGCCGTGGAGGAATAATCCCAAGGTAAAGAAACTACACATAGTTAAGCAGTGAATGTTTGTCACAGCTCTCTTCTCGTCGTTGCAGGATAAGCTTACGGTATACATGAGACAAGAACAACGAAGGAAGGCTAAACACATAACCAAACACAAATTTCACATGGCGGCCAAGATGCAGTAGCAGAGCGGCCAGAGGCCCGAAGATGACGGAGAAAATGACAAAGGCTAGGGTTCACAATCCCTTTTTATTGTCTCAACACTTGGTCATGGTGAATCCACGTATCCATGCAAATAATTTACCATGCAGTGGGTAACTTACAAAGTCCCTGCATGCAATCAATTAAACAATCTTTTAAAATGATTTTCGCTCAATTATATGGTTGACAAAACATTATACAAGGTTCTACGTTCCCGGAGTCAACCAAATGAAGCATGCTGCGAACTATTGAAAGCAATAGTATAATAAAGGGTTTAGTTATTATATTCAACATTATCAATAGATCATCGTGGATGTGGACAAATGCCACGACTTTCCACCTTATAAAATATAGATTATACATTGAAAAATGGTTATCATGCTATCAAGTTTATGTCAACAATAAAATTAACGAACCCCATAAACTTTACTCATGCCAAGTTAAATTCTCATGCTAGATCATATCCTCAATATGTCATATGATTACTTTTCGAACTATTCAAACTATTTATGTTTGCAAACTATGGTTTTAAGCCATATAGTTTCTTATTACTTCATTTAGGCTTTTTAATAAACTTTTGATGGTCGTAATAACATAAGTTGATAATTTTGTTCCAAGCATGTTATGTTTGAAAATCTTTAGTTCTTCGCTACTGATTAAGACCAATTGGTAGTATTGGAATAGTATAGTTACAATTGTCATTAAGCCTCAAGCTATATAAGCTAGGTTAATAACATAAATTATTGTTAATTACTGTGCATATTTAATCACAAATGTCACCAACATCTATGTTGTGACATGAATTTGTTTAAGGACATAATTTAGGTTGGAACTATAAACTATAACCGTAGCTGTCTTTAACCCAAAACTACTGGTAAATTTAAAGGCTTATAAACAAGATGAATTGCGTAAGTATCGTTAAATATCATAGAATTTAGATCAGTGAGTGCCAAAAACTCGGATGATGTCTATAAATCTTATACTTAGTCAGTTCAGCTAAGTTAATGTCTTTCAGGCCGTTTACTAACTATATGAAGTACTTAAGTTATTTCAGGATTGATTAATAATACAATCTTTGATATTGTCTCAGTAATTACAGAAAATGAGTAATCAATACTTGCTTATACCAATCTTATTAAGCCGATAATGTATTATACTGTTAAAGAAAACAATACAACAGTATAGGATATGCACTCTAGGTGAAGTTAGTTTACAACAAAATTATAGATTATAAACTAGAGAGCTAATGACCGTTGCTAATTACAGTCAGGATAGAATATCTTCTATATATGTATCTTTGGAATTTTAGATGAAAGAACAAACTGTTTGTTTTAACTCGTAGAAGAAAATAAATTTGGAACAACATATATTTTACCGAGCTATTAATTTGCAACAAAAATATATCTGCAAGTTTTATGAATATTGATAGGCAACACTGGATCTTTCTTACCTGTAAACCTGTGAAGACAAGTAAACTTTCTGCGTTAGCTTAAAAGCTAAGTAAGCCCCAGAATCCAAGACAGTTCCACCTACTTGTCGCAAAGTAAAACTCATCAGCAAACTGAAAAAGAAATTATTCTATAAGTTGAACTTAACCATGTAATTAATTCATATTATGTATTAACTAATCTGTTAACCAAATAAATTATAATAATAATTGTAGCTGTTAGCAGACTGCATTATCATTAATTATATGTATTTTCAAAATTTTAAATTTTTCAGAAAATTTGGGGTTTTGACATGTGGTATCAGAGCACAAGGTTCAAACATTAGGCCTTGATGCAGCCCAACTAGCTTTCATAAAAACAGTAAAATGAATTATTATGCTAACGTATTTTATTTTTAAAATTTTATTCAACAGAGAATTGTCTTTTTCTGAAGTTTGACAAGAAGGTATGGAAAGGCTGGAAGAGTATGCATAGGAGGAGTCTCCAGCTACAGAAATAGGAAATTTACCCAGAGATCCTATACTAGAGGATGTAACTACAAACTCCTTAGAGCTATTACAGACTGTAAAAGATTTGAAAACTGAAATGGAGTTTGGAAAGAGAGAGAATGAAAGGATTCTGAGGGCTCAGGAAGAGCTGAATCAGATCCTAATGGAAAATTTTCAAACCAAAGGAAGGGGTAGAAGGTCAGAATCTGAAGATGCCAGTCATCAAAGAAAATATAAAAAGATGAAGCATGCAAAAACTAAAAGTAGTTCATTGTCTGAAGGGTTTGGTGAATGACAAAGTTACCATACTACTAGTGATAGTAGTGATGATGATCTATATGACAAGAAGAGAAAATAAAAAACTTTATGAGGAAATTTCAGGGGAATTCAAAAAGATAAAACCACCAACTTTTAATGGAGAGACTGAGAAGGGGGAGGAAGCTGAATCCTGGTTGTCCGGGATGAAGAAGTACTTCCAAATATATAATTATTCTAACCAGTTAAAGGATAGGATGGCTATATATAACCTCTCAGGAAAAGCTTATATCTGGTGGCAGGACTTGAAGAGAGTTAAGAGTATAAGAGAGAAAGAAGTTAACTGGAGTACCTTTAAGAGGTATTTAAAAAAGAAATTCCTGTCTGAGCAGTATTACGAGGAAATAGCTAAATCTTTTTATGAACTGAATTTAGGTTCAATGACAATGAAATATTTGAACAACAAATTCTTAAGTCTACTTAGGTATGTACCTTACCTTGAGATGAGAAACCAAAAGTACAACGATTCCTCAGCTGTCTACCTTATCATATTAAAGATGGAATTGAGTATGACCTTGGAGGAAGCTATGAGGAAGGCTAACTTTTGTTTTGAGCAAAATCGGAAGAAAGAAGGCTTGGCCAACTGGAAGGCTAAGAAAAATAACAATCAGTCTGAATTAAGAAGAAGGATTTTGTGCCTAATAGGAATTTCAAGAATAATAAGGCCAAAAACTATTCTAACAACAAGAATTTCCAAGGAAATAGGAATAGTACATTGAACAATCAGAACAATTTTAAGGGTAAAGAAGCTGCAAATAATCAAGGAAATTTTACCAAGATTTTTTAGCATAAAGAGCATGTTAAGTGCTGGGAATGTAATGGCCCGCACTATGATTCAGTCTGTCCAAACCAGAAGAAGACTGTTAGCAACATTCATACCGTATAGGAGGAGATGACTGTTGGGGAACTAGCAAGGAGCATGCCTAGAATTAACGCAGCCTTGGAGAACCGACAAGCTGAATATCAGACTTCCATGGTGGAAGTAGAAGGTATGATTAATCAGATCCCTGTAACTATTTTAATTGATCCAGGAGCTATTCTCAGTTATATTGCACCTTAGATAGTGGAAAAATGTAAGTTATCTATCGATAAGTTTGAGAATTCATGGTTAGTTCAGTTAGCCACTGGGGCTAAAATAAAAGTAACTTTTTTTGTGAAAGAATGTGCTTTACTTATGGATAAACTTGAAACTGTTGTTAAACTTAATGTTTTTCCACTTGGCTCATATGATTTTCTAATTGGTGTGGATTGGTTAGAATAGCATAGAGTAATTTTAAACTATTACGATAAAACTTTCACATGCTTAAATAGTGATGAAAAACCAGTAAATCCTAAGGGTATTCCTAGAAAAACTATGGTAAGGCAGATTTATGATTTACAACTTAAAAGAGCTGTTAGAAAAGGATGTAAAGCTTACGCAGTAACCATTACAGATGAGGAAAATAAAATTAAAACAGATAAGTTAAAAATAGAAGACATCCCTGTTTTAAAAGAATATGTTGATGTATTCTCAAGAAGAAATTCCAGGATTACCTCTGGAAAGGGAATTGGATTTCACCATTGAGCTGGTACTGGGTGCAGTACCTAGCTCAAAGGCCCCTTATCGAATGAACATATTGTAACTTAATGAGTTAAAATCACAATTAAAATAGTTAATTGATAAAAAGTATATTCGACCAAGTGTGTCTCCCTGGGAGGCACCTATCATCTTTGTTAAAAAGAAAGACAGAACTATATGATTGTGCATAGAATATCATCAGCTAAACAAGATGACTATCAAAAATTGATATCCATTGCCTCGCATAGATGATCTGTTTGATCAACTACGTGGAGCCACGGTGTTTTCGAAGATAGATTTAAGGTCAGGATATCATCAAGTGAGGATTAAAGATGAAGATATCTTCAAGACAACCTTTAGAACAAGATATGGTCATTACGAATTTGTCGTAATGCCATTCAGGCTTACTAATGCCCCAACTGTCTTTATGTGTTTAATGAACAACATAATGCATAAATATTTAGATAAGCTTGTGTTCATGTTTATCGACGAGATTCTAATCTATTCAAAAACTGAAGAGGAACATAAAGAACATCTAAAAATTGTTTTGCAATAGTTGCGCGAACATCAAATCTTCACAAAGTTTAGTAAGTGTGACTTCTTCAAGGATAAGATTCAGTATTTAGGTCACGTAGTGACCAAGGAAGGAATTTCCGTAGATCCTGAAAAGATACGGGCAATCGAAGATTGGACGGTTCCTAAGGATGTGACAGATGTTAGATCTTTCATCGGAATTACCGGTTACTACCGGAGGTTCATTGAAGGTTTTTCAAGGATAGCAAATCCGATAACCTCCTTGCAAAAGAAAGGAAAGAAGTTCAACTGGAACCAGAAATGTGAAGAAAGCTTTAAGAAGTTAAAAAATTTATTAACTAGTGCACCTATTTTAAGAATAACATATCCTAATAAAGAATTCGTAGTATGCACTGATGCCTGTAATGATGGCTTAGGCGGTGTTCTGACTCAAGAAGGGCATGTTATTGCCTATGAGTCTAGAAAGTTAAAAGTTCATGAAAAGAATTACGCAACATATGATCTGGAACTAGCAGTTGTAATACACACCTTAAAGATGTGGCGACATCACCTAATTGGTAGAAAATTTGTTTTAATGACTGATAATAAAGGATTGAAATATCTTTTAGATCAACCTAATTTAAATGCTAGACAAACTAGGTGGTTAGCTTTCTTAAGCGAGTATGATTTTGAAATCCAGCATATAAAAGGTAAAGAAAATAAAGTTGTTGATGCACTAAGTAGGAATGCAAGGCTGAATTTTGCAACAGCAATCATCACTTACGTTTTAGACTTAGATGAACAACTTAAAGAAGGAGTAAAACAAGATAAAATTTATCAAAAATTGCAAGCTAAAGCTAAGGAAAACCCCAGAGAAAGCTTAATAAAATGTTATAGTTTAAATGAAAAAGAATTTTTACTATATAAAGATAAACTATATGTACCTAACGTATCTAAGGTCGAGCTGTTAATTCTGGATGAAATCCATAAAACACCATATTCAGGCCATCCAGGTTATCAAAAGACTATAACCATGCTAAGAAAAGAGTATTTTTGGCCAAATATGAAAATTGAAGTAGCTTAATATATTGCAAAGTGTTTAGAATGTCAACAAGTAAAAACTGAACACCAACACCCAGCTGGTTTGCTACAGCCTTTACCTATCCCTAGCTGGAAATGGGAAGTGATTAGTCTAGACTTTATTACCGGAATGCCTAGAAATCCAAATCAGAATGACTCTATTATGGTAGTGGTTGATAAGTTAAGCAAGGAAGCTCATTTTATACTTGTCAAAACTACTTACAAGGCTGCCAATATAGATGATATTTTTCTAAAGTGGATTTTTCGATTACATGGATTACCAAAAGTCATAATCTCAGACATAGATCCTAAGTTCACAGGAAACTTTTGGAAGCCCTTGTTTAAAGGATTAAATACAACATTGAATTTCAGTACTTCTTTCCATCCTCAAATAGATGGATAAACTGAAAGGGTAAACCAGGTACTGGAAGATTTATTGAGAATGTATGTGAAGGATCAGCCAGGTAAGTGGGAGGACTATTTACATTTAGTAGAATTTGCGTATAATAATAATTATTAGACATCAGCTAGATTCAGTCCATTTGAAATTTTATATGGATGAAAATGTAATAATCCTATATCTTAGAGTAATCCAGTAGATAGATTGGTATTAGGTCCCAAATTGTTGAAGGAAATGGAGGAAATTGTGAAACAAGTGTAGGGAAATCTGAAAGTGGCACAGGATCAGCAGAAAAGTCAAGAAGACTTGAAAAGAAATCCAAAGGAGTTTCAGGTAGGTGAACATGTGTTCATCAAGATAAGGCCCAAGAAGAGCTCTCTAAGACTGGGGAGTTGTGCAAAATTGGCACCTCGTTACTGTGGTCCATTTGAAATTCTATCTAGGATTGGTCAAGTAGCTTATCAATTAGCATTACCACCTAAATTAAGAGTACATAATACTTTTCACATTTCCATTTTAAAGAAATATGTTCATGATGATACTCATGTGGTTAATTGGAATGTTGTAAAGGTGGAACCGAACTGTATTCTCGGGAGGAGGGAAATTAAACTTCGGACCACACCATTGGACAGGTAAAGATGCAATGGAGGCACCTTAGTCCTGAGGAAGCCACCTGGCAATTGGAAAGTAAAATGCGAGATGCATATCCAATTCTACTCCAGGGGACTTCGGAGGATGAAGAATAAATAACATCGATGACGATGTTATATTCTAAGGGGATGTGTATGTCACATGCCCCAATTTTCTAAAATAATGTTATTTTATTTTGATTTGATTCCAATAAATTATGTTAAATTTAATGCTAAGTTGAAACTAATGACTCAGCAGAGTCAAAAGATGTGGAATGTAATTCTGAATATTTTATTTCAAATAAATAAAAGTGGAGACAACAGCTTGGGAGAGTTGTTAAAAAGAGTGTACTGGTCAAGTTGGTGGAGGGAACTAAGTGGAGAGAAAAAAGACAAGTGGCAGCATCCTCAACCACTTTCTATGTTGTAGGTGGAAACCTCCCTACATTTGGGGTCATGATCCCCCAAGAAAGTGGGATCAGAGCAGGTGGCTCAATTAATGAAAACTAACCCAAAAAGACCTAGGCAATCTTAATAAAAGTGCCCAATGTAGAGAGCAGAGGCTGCTCATTCCAGGAGAAGAATCATTCAGGTGAATACACTTCAAGGAATTCATTGGGAAAGGGAAATTTGAAGAAAGGTGTTTTGAGGGGTAAACTGGAGGAACTTGATCTAGTATAGCTTTGCAGCTGAAAGATCTTACTGCTGTATGAAAAGTTGGTATTGAGTCTCAGGACTAGTACTTTGTTGATTGCTCCACCTAGTTCTATCCAAGGAGACCAGAGCAGGCTTGGGGGTCCTGAGAAGTCATTGTTTGAGCGATCTCCCAGAGTTGGTAGGGAGGAACGACCTCCCATTGCTGTTGTCATCCAGCTTTAAGAACAGGTTCTACTATATTTTAATTTCTGTGTTAAATTTTATATCCGTGTGTGAACAAATGATGAATGTTATAGTTTAAGATGTAAACTGTTAAATGTAAAATATCTTAGTTGTTTAATGCTGAATCTATTCTTGGATGGAAAATAAATCCTACCTTTGTTTTTCCCCATCTAGAGTAATCCAGATCCTACTCTAGCATAGGTAGTGTAATTAAATGAATGAAGTATGATGTAAATATAAAACAAAATGTTTGATATGAATTTTGAAATTTTTTCTTTCATTAGATAATTGTTTACCAGAAGAAATATTAATCTGTTCATAGACTAGTGTTAGATCTAGACTGTGTATGTTAGAATATTAGAAAAAGGGAAAATAAGTTATATCATTATACTAACAGTAGTATGTTCTAGTATGTGAATCATTTTTCTATACAGTACTTACTTCCATAAACCTTATACCTATATTGAAACAAAAGGAAAAGAAAATAGCAGTTGAATGCTTAATATTATGTTAAGTAAAAATGCCATTTGAGCTCTATAGTTCATTTATTTTCCTATTAAGGATAACTATTTTATCTACAACAATCTAAACTGTAAGTAAGGATAGATAACCCTGATTTAATTCTAATGATAAAACTAATTGATTTAAGAATGTCAGCTAGGTTTATTTCATTTATGTTGATAATGTAAACAATTTATTTATCTTATTCAAACTGTACTTTTGCAATTTCTGAAGTTATTAACCTGTCTCCTAAGAAAAGATTCAATTTAAACAAATACTCCTATTTCTGTGAAGAAAGGAACTAAGTTATTTGTTTTTTTTACAAAGTTATTTTATTTCCCTTATAGCTTAACAATTTCTAATTTTCATATTTTAAATAGGGTAATATAGATACAGCATGATTCTTTATAAATTATTTAGCTATAGAAATCATAATAGTATAACAATGAGATATTATTTCATCTGTACATTTTACAGACAGACAAAGTGTAAGGTTAAATTAATATTTGTGGAAATAATATTTACTTACGAACAAACTAAAATTCAATTGAACTAACAAAAACATTTATAAAAAGTATTAACAGGGTTGAAATCCTCACAAGATAAAACCGTCTAAATTATAGTAATACTTTACAATACGATATCAGATAGCATAAACCCTGTACTTCAAAGGTGTAACAATATAATTACATAAGTACAAATCCAAAGAATTGGAATATTTAATTTTTCTGAAGTTATCAAATATAAAATAAGTATTATAGTTCCATAAGGACAGAGAAAAATATTAAAGAAAGCATAAATACTCCTACATATAACATACAGTTATTTAAACATGTATTATTTAAATAACTTACAGAATAAATTAAAATGTAATTATTTACAGGGTTATTAACAGAACATAAACATGCTCAATTAACCGAGCTTAATAACAAATTTTATGATATAAGAAATAATAGAATAATTAATAGTAATATATTTAAAAAAAGAGATAATTTAAAAACAGTAGATACATCTTTACACAGCTGAGTTAGGGTGAAACCCTAATGTATCAAAAATTACAATAGAAGTATCAAAATAATCAAGCCTAATCTCTAGACAGATGCATCCTTGCATTTAAGGTTAATAGAGAACGGATCGACAGGCCTTAACCAATTTTTTTTACATAGCTTTGCACAAAATTAGAAATAAAAGATTTACAAGTTACGACCTAAGCCGGAAACCCTCCAAGTAGCAAGGGTTTGTAAACAAGATAAACATCGCAACAAGTTAACCAAGAAAACCTAAACCATGAGGGTCTTTTGCAGGCCATGGTGACCAACCAACAAACGTTCCATAAGGAACTGTACAAGGACGAACTGCCATGGGATAACCAGGGCTTACCCGGGAGCAAGATTTAGACCAAGCTTTGCACCGGCTGCGAAGGAAGATGATACTGTCACCTGTGAGACAACCCACATCGTTGTTATTATTATTATATATGTTTTAACAGAAATAAAAAAGCAAATTTCAAAAACAGATAAGCAAGAGTTTTTACCTGGTTTTAAAAGTAACGTAGCCACCCACAAACAGGAGTGCCGCCACCAACACAAAGATCAACAAACCATTCATCCTTTATGTGACAGAGGTAGGCTAATCAAGCACAAGCACAACTAGTGGAAATCAAAGAATGGGAGCAACGACCAAGCAGACAGTGAAGCATGCGCTGTCACCACCTTCTAAAACTGGAGAACTCACTTTTCCAGAAACCCTAAGACAGGCCAGAACGCAAGTTTAAAAGTCACGGATCTCATTGTCTTGCTACCAGGATAATAATAAAAAAATTACAGTCTGATAACCCTTCCAAAAAGCAAGCCATGGAGGAATAATCCCAAAGTAAAGCAACTACACACAGTTAAGCAGTGAATGTTTTTCACAGCTCTCCTCCCATCGTTGCAGGATAAGCTTACGGTATACAGGAGATAAGAACAAAAAAGGAAGGCTAAACACATAGCCAGACACAGAGTTTACATGGCGTCCATGACGCAGTAGCAGAGCTGCCAGAGGCCCGAAGACGACGGAGAAAATGACAAAGGCTAGGGTTCACAATCCCTTTTTATTGTCTCAACACTTGGTCATGGTGAATCCACGTATCCATGCAAATAATTTACCATGTAGTGGGTAACTTACAAAGTCCCTGCATGCAATCAATTAAAAAATCTTTTTAAATGATTTTCGCTCAATCATATGGTTGACAAAACATTCTACAAGGTTCTACGTTCCTGGAGTCAACCAAATGAAGCATGTTGTGAACTATTCAAAGCAATAGTATAATAAAGGGTATAGTTATTATATTCAACATTATCAATAGATCATTGTGGATGTGGACAAATGCCACAACTTTCCACCTTATAAAATATATATTATACATTGAAAAATGGTTATAATGCTATCAAGTTTATGTCAACAATAAAATTAACGAACTCCATAAACTTTACTCATGCCAAGTTAAATTCTCATGCTAGATCATATCCTCGATATTTCATATGATTAATTTTCAAACTATTCAAACTATTTATGTTTGCAAACTATGGTTCTAAGCCATATAGTTTCTTATTACTTCATTTAGGCTTGTTAATAAACTTTTGATGGTCGTAATAACATAAGTTGATAATTTTGTTCCAAGCATGTTATGTATGAAACTCTTTAGTTCTTCGCTACTGATTAGACCAATTGGTAGTATTGTAATAGTATAGTTACAAATGTCATTAAGCCTCAAGCTATATAAGCTAGGTTAATAACATAAAGTCTTATTAATTACTATGCATATTTAATCACAAATGTCACCAACATTTATGTTGTGACATGAATTTGTTTAAGGACATAGTTTAGGTTGGAACTATAAACTATAACCCTAGCTATCTTTAACCCAAAACTATTGGTAAATTTAAAGGCTTATAAACAAGATGAAATGCGTAAGTATCGTTAAATATCATAGAATTTAGATCAGTGAGTGACAAAAACTCGGACGATGTCTATAAATCTTATACTTAGTCAAATCAGCTAAGTTAATGTCTTTTGGGCCGTTTACTAACTATATGAAGTACTTAAGTTATTTTAGGATTGATTAATAATACAATATTTGATACTGTCTAAGTAATTACAGAAAATGAGTAATCAATACTCGCTTATACCAATCTTATTAAGTCGATAATGTATTATATTGTTAAAGAAAACAATACAATATTATAGGATATGCACTCTAGGTGAAGTTAGTTTACAACAAAATTATAGATTATAAACAAGAGAGCTAATGATCGTCTCTAATTATAGTCAGGATAGAATCTCTTCTATATATGTATCTTTGGCATTTTAGATGGAAGAACAAACTGTTTGTTTTACCTCGTTGAAGCAAATAAATTTGGAACAACATATATTTTACTGAGCTATTAATTTGCAACGAAAATATATCTGCAAGATTTATGAATATTAATAGGAAGCACTGGATCTTTCTTACCTGTAAACCTGTGAAGACAAGTAAACTTTCTGCGTTAGCTTAAAAGCTAAGTAAGCCCCAAAATCCAAGACAATTCCACCTACTTGTCGCAAAGTAAAACTCATCAGCAAACTAAAAAAGAAATTATTCTATAAGTTGAACTTAACCATGTAATTAATTCAGATTATGTATTAACTAATCTGTTAACCAAATAACTTATAATAATAATTGTAGCTGTTAGCAGACTGCATTATCATTAATTATATGTATTTTCAAAATTTTAAATTTTTCGAAAAATTTGGGGTTTTGACAAGATCCCTTCCGATGCGGTGTATTCAAACATGGTCAGATGTAAGTGTAGAGCCCTTCCGATGCAGTGTGTTCGCACATGGTCAAATATAAGTGTTGAGCCATTCTGGCGCGATGTGTTTACACATGGTCAGATGTGAGTGCTGGGCCTTTCTGACAAGATGAGGTCAAATGTGAGTGTTGGGCGTGCCTTTCTGATAGGATGAGGTCAGATGTAAGAGTTGGGTGGGACATTCTGACTTAGGGTCAGATATAAGCACTGAATACCTACATGAAGGATAGGCCTACAACTAGCATGAAAAAGGGCTGGATCTGTAGAACTTCATGTTACGAGAAGAATGAAGAGATAGCACCATTTGATTAAGATAGCATAAGCAGTAATGATGATCATGATCCAACTTTGATTATGATCTAGATCAAGTGATGATCTAGACTTGATGATGATCCAGCAGTGACGATCCAAATCAAGTGATGATCCAGACTAGATGATCATCCAGCAGTGACGATCCAGATCCAGTGATGATCCAGACTTGATGAAGATGACTTGATAGTGAAGATGACTTGACAGTGAAGATCACTTGACAATGAATATGACTTGAAGATGAAGATGACTTGAAGAAAAAGATGATTTGATGATGATCCAGATGATACAGAAAAGAAGACTTGTGCTAATAAATCGTGTCAAGAGAATACCTTCCTAGTTAAGAGGGAGTGTTGATGTATTTGTAACTTCAGAATGTATTCACTTGTATATCTTATGTATTGTACCGTGATTTTTATTCCGGGAAGTATCTATAATGTAATTGAGTCATGTCATGCCCTGATTTTCTGATCGAGAGATTCAATAAAGTAAACAAGTCATGTAAAGTCATTGAGTTTAACCCTCCATTGTAAGTCGAGGCAATAGTCCCCACATTTGTGTCAAGGTTAACCCTCCTTGTTGATCGAAGGGAAAAGTTCCCATAGGTGTGGGGCATTAGGGTTATTAGACTCTCCTAGAGCTGTCGTCTCTAGTAAGTAATTGTTAAGTGGGGCCGACATGTTAAAGTGGACATTAAGTGAACGGAAGAATATAAATAGAGAGTGAGCCTCTCTATTTATCACACACACACTTACTCATTGGGGTGCATGAGTGAGAGAGAAGTAGTTCTCTCAAGTGAGAGAGAGAGAGAATCTGTGGAGATCATCTTTATGTTTTTGGGTTTTACTGCTGCCATTGGTGCTCATTCTATCTCAAAGGAAGTTGCGGGGTTTTCTCCTTTACGGTTTCCTCGAGGAAAATTCTTTGTGTCTCTTGTCTCTTATGTTTATTGTTGTGCATGTTATTATCTCAGATAAGATCCTAAGATAATGCTAGCTTGAATGATAAAATTCTAACATCATCACCATCTTCATCATGTTGATCATCATCATCTTCATCACCATCATGATCATCTTCATCATCATCGTCATCATCATCTTCATCACCATCATGACCATCATCACCATCATGATCATCATGATCATCATCTTCATGATCATCGTCTTCGTCATCATTATGTTCATCATCATCATCACCATCCACATCAACATCATCATCATGTTGATTGACATCATCATGATCACCATCATCACTAAGTTTAAATACATATTTTATAAAATTGGAATTAAAATATATTCATTAATATTGTCCATATTAATATAATAAAACAAAATTATATATGGTGGTGGTCTTTAACGTCTATTTAAATCAAACTATACTGTTACATTATTATAAAATATTAATACCATACACTTTTATTTAAAACTTATACTATTTATTTATGATAATGTTTATAAAATATTAATATTATACACTTATATTTAAAATTTTCTTATAACTTTTGAGACCGTTTTCATAATATTTTGTTTTTATGTTAATATAATGGAAAATTGAGAATCTTTTATTTTCTTTTGTGATTGAAAAGACAATTGATCTATTTTCTCACAAAAATTTGTTTTTATTTGTTAAGTGAAGTGTATCCATATTAACATAATAACTATATGTAATGTTTCCACACTATGCTTATTATTTTGATAGTAATATACACTTTTATTTGGAATTTTCGTTAAAATATTGGGTCAGTTTTTAGAATATTTTATGTTAGCTATGCAATGTTGCTTTATGCAAAATGTGAGAAAATTAAATAAATTGGATTTTTAGTTGTAATTACACGTTAAATTTGAAAATTTAAATTGAAATTGAATTGCAATGTTAAATTGTAATTGAATTCTAATGTGTAGACTGTAATGTAATTGTAATTTAAATTTTAAATTGTAATGATGTTGATGATGATGACGGTGATGACTGTAATGATGTTGACGATGATGAAGATGAAGATGACGATGATGATGATGACCATGATGATGAAGATGATGATGATGATGATGATGATGATGATGGTGATGGAAATGATGATGATGGAAATGATGATGATGACGACGACGACGATGATGATGATGATGAGGGTCATGATGATGAAGACGATGATGATGAAGATGACGACGATGATGATGATGCTGCTATTACTGATGATGATGATGACGATGAGGGTCCTGATGATGAAGACGACAATGATGAAGATGACGACGATGATGAGGATGATGATGTCGATGAGGGTCATGATGATGAAGACGATGATGACGGCAACAATGATGATGATCTTCATCATGATGACGATGGAAATGATGAAGACGATGATGATCAACATGACGATGATGATGAAGATGATGGTGATGATGGTGATCATCATCATTGCCATCATCATCACCATCATCATCACCATTATCATCTCCATTACCATGATGATGATGATGATGATGACGATGACGACGATGATGATGATGAGGATCATGATGATGAATATGACGATGACGACGACAACGATGATGATGATGACAATGATGATGAGGGTCATGATGATGAATATGATGATGATGAAGATGACGATGACAATGATGATGATGGTGGTGATGATGGTGATGATCATCATTTCCATCATCATCATCATCATCATCATCATCATTGTCATCATCGCCATTACCATCACCATGATGATGAAGACAGTGACAACGATGACGATGACGATGATGATGATGATGATGAGGGTCATGATGATGAAGACGATGACAACGACAATGATGATGGAAATTATCATCATCGTCATCATCATCATCATCATCATCATCATGAAGACGATGCTGATCAACATGATGAAGATGATGGTGATGATGGTTATGATGATGATCATCATCATCATGATCATGATGATGAAGACAATGAAGATTAACATGATGATGATGATGATGAACATGATGGTGATGATGGTGATCATCATCATTTCCATCATCATCATCATCATCATCATCACCGTCATCATTTCCATTACCAGCATCATCTTATTCATCGTCGTTAAATGGATTATGATGGTTATTACTTATTAGGGGTTATAGATTTAGAGTTGAAGTATTTGATGTACTTATAGGGATTAACAATTCTAGGTGCTATATGGACTAAAGGATATGTGGGTTATCAATTATAGGTGTTAGTAATTAGATATTAAATATTTTTAAATATTAAATATCAATGGTTATAATGGATCATGGTTATAATTTTTTATATAGATTGGGTGTTAGTAATATTGTTTTTTTTTAAATATTAAATATCAAAAATTAAAAAAGAAACCTATTTATTAAAAAAAATGAAAAATGAAAAACAAAAAACAAAAACGCGGACATACCTTACCTGACTCTGTCGTTGTGAATTGAGCCTAACTATTCTTCCTATCATCGTTGAGTGGACTGTGAACTCTACCTCTCGGCAGTGAGCGAACTGTACTGGACTATGAACTCTACCTCTTGGCACTGAGCGAATTGTACTGGACTCTACCTCTCATCGTGTGGACTGTGAACTCTACCTCTCATCATTGAGTGAACTATGGACTCTGCCTCATTTTGGTTCTAAACCGCGGACTCTGCCTCCTTTGGGTAGGAACAGAAGTTGATGTAATCATCGTTGAGCGAACTATGGACTCTGCCTCATTTTGGTTCTAAACTGTGGACTCTGCCTCCTTTGGGTAGGAACAAAAGTTGCTGGAATCGATCAAGCTAGGAATATAATGCCTCCTAAATTGGTGAGTTTATGTCATATCTAATATATCTCTCATTTTTCTCATATTTGTTCAGGGTTTGGGGGTTACTTTGGGGGTTACGAAATAGGTTTAAGGTTCAGGTTTGGGGGTTATGAAATAGGTTCAAGGTTCAGGGTTTGGGGACTAGCAAGGCTACACTAGTTGATTTACAAGTTGAGGAAACCATGCCATTCTGGAAAAGATTAAATAAATGTATTTTATGCTGCATAAACCTGAGGTTGGACCAATGGAAGTAATCTATAGCATGGGATTGTTGTTAGAATTGGGATTATTACCATGTGAATGCATGTGATCGAATTTCTAAATGCATATGGCCTAGAGATTCATGTAAGTGATTAAATTATTCTAATGCATATGAACTAGAAAAAAGACTTGCAGTGATCTCTTCTTTGTTTTTTTCTATTGGAGTTAAAGAATCTGAAACCAGATGCTTCTTTGAAGCAAATGCACCATCAACACCATGCTTAGAATGTGAAAATTGGTTAACGAGTTCTCTCCTTTGAGGAAAACAATTAGGTAGCAAGATATTCATCGTATCATTATAAGAACAATGAACCAGAGCTGACATTTTCTCATCTGACAAAATTTTGGAGGTGATAGGAAATATTTCTACAAGTCCACAGTTTCCATCATTTTCCATTGAAGTGCCTTTAACACTCTCCAATAAATGAT
Organism: Pseudotsuga menziesii; assembly: GCA_001517045.1. Classification (NCBI taxonomy): domain Eukaryota; kingdom Viridiplantae; phylum Streptophyta; class Pinopsida; order Pinales; family Pinaceae; genus Pseudotsuga; species Pseudotsuga menziesii. The sequence continues at coordinate 232,552 of LPNX010680113.1, forward strand.
TCCTTTTTTCTGAACTATGATCACAATGCTTCCGTATTTCCATTGTACCTGAAAGCTTCAACAACTCTAGTTTTAAGGAAGTATCATGGCTGGAAAGATTTTGCAAGGAACTACTGTAATTTTGAGTTGTTGGAAAGGCCTCAATCATCTCCACCTTTAATTCCCTCCTAACAGCATGCTCCTCTTTAATTTTACTTTTTTTTCTCATCCTCGTTTGAAATGCTTCAGGTTCACATGAAACAATGAATTGGTATTGCTTAGCTTCAACTTGACAATCAGAGACATCAATTTCGATTTGATCAATTTTTTTGTCAACAATGCATAATTCTCTTATGGTGTTAGGAACTGTATCAATAGTTAAGAGTGTATCATTCGAGTTATGTTCAATGGATAGAAAGGTATCCTTACTTGAAGATGTAACAACATCATCCACATCCAAGCCATGATCATTGAGCTTGCAGAGGTTATGTTTCAATGCCTCAAATTGATCCTGGATGGAATAGGAATTATTGATGAAATTATGAGATGTAAGGAATTGCGGAGAAGATAATCCTTCTTTGCTTTGATGAAGTCCCTTTGGATAAGATTCTAAAGTATAATCTCCCATTCCAAGAGCATGAATTTGAGTAGACAATGTCACGTCCCGGTCTTGACCCCGTTACATTAGATGTATATGATGTATATATTGTAATGATCATGGTGTGGAGTTAAAGGCCAAGACCCCGCCATCGATCAGTAATGCTATGTTTTGGGATTTAAAATTGTCACCGATTGAATATCGGGACATGCGGCACATATTATGTCGGCCATTATGTAAATATGCATCTATAATTAATTAAAATGAACACAACCAGCTACGGCCGCGGCAACTAAATCGAATGGGGCATGATCTTCCAAGGGTAAGGATGTGGGGAAATTGTCCAACTTTAGCCAATAAGGGAAAATACCTATGTGACTTCTTCTTGTTTTTACCCAACCACTTTCATTGAAGAAAGACTGCTGGTGGTTGAGGCAGTTATTGCATGGAAGGGGAAGAGTATGGGCAACCAATTTCGAATTGGGCAGAGACCCATTTTTGGAAAAACGTGTTTTGACTTCCTGGGCAAGGAAAAGGCCCAAAAATCGTATGCCATTCTGCTAGGCATTCACGTTTTTGAGTTTTCTCACGTTTTGGGGAGCAGCTGGAGTTTCCTGTGTGTTTTTCCTTTCACGTTTTTGGCTGTGGCTTCATTTTTCCCATGGATGGGAGGTCGTTTTTGTAATGCCAGGGCCTGGGTTGTCTTCCTCACGTTTTTGGAGCTGCTGGTGCATTTTTCCATTCACATTTTTGTGATTTCATGTGTTTTGCCATGGCTGTGAAGGGCCATTCACGTTTTTGGCTGTCTCACTGACTTTTGGGTCTCACACACTAGCTATTTGGGACGTTTTCCCCTGCTGTGAGTTGGTTTCCCTGATAAGCTTCAGGCTTGTGTGTTTTCCCCCATGTTGTGAGCCGTTTTTGCTGTTTTCATTGGGGCTGTGTAATTCGTTTTCCTGTTTAAGCTGTGAGAGCTGAATTAATTGCCGGAGTGCAATTGTTGGTCTTCGGACTGTATTGGGAGCAAGGGTGTTGGCTTAGTTGCTTGATAAACCTGGTGCTAGAAACCACACAGGCAGAGCTAGAGGGCTGGCCTTCTTCTCCATCCCCCTCTGAATAGCACTGGAAGGGAATGCAGGGCCTGAGGGACTGTGTAGCAGAGAAGGGACTGATTCCTTGTGTTGGGTGTGGATGGGTTCCTTAGAGGTCAGG
>LPNX010680113.1:234541-246046 GCA_001517045.1 Pseudotsuga menziesii
ATGTTTAGGCATGTTGTTTATGAATTTTTATTCCTGCATATGTTTATGGGCGGTTAGCCCGGTCTGTTAGAGCCATTAGATCGCGTCCTCTTTGCCGGTCGGAGGCATGGGGACGTGACAGACAACCTTTCCCTCTTATGGTGAATATAAATATACCTTTGATTGGAAGCCTGAACAACCCCCAATGCCTTCCTATAATATTTCCAAACCATATGCTCTTCTATCTCACACCTACTCCTATGTGCCTGTGCTTCTTCCAAGTCTTTGTCAATTATCTCCTTCGGTTTCATCAAATATTGCATAGAGATACTCACATCCCTTAATAGACCATCTTGAATATGACTTCTTGTCAGTCCTATGTTGATGTTACTTACAGGACCTCTTCTATCCTGCCATTCAACATCCCTTGATGGGACAATACTATCAACTCCACTCTTTAGTGCTTGTTCTCGCCCTTTGCAAAGAACATCAACAGAGGTTTCCACACCATTTTTATTTTGACAAACAGGTTCTGTGGGAGTTAACTGCATGCTATGAGAGATATTGAAACCATTCTCTAGATTTGAGCTAGCATATCCTAAGATTTAGCGACATGTGTCCTCCCAAAATACTAGAACTAAGGTAAGTTGTTTAGGACTCTATTGTTTTAGATCTAGACTACTGCGAATCATTTTCAAGTCACATGTTAGCTGTTACTTAGACTGATGCACACGAAATGATGCCTAAAGAATGCCAATAATTGAAAATAAGGCTGCCTCTAATAGAGTGATTACACTATACCCATGATATTGAGCAATAGTATTGGGTTGATTCCTATCACTGCTTATTACGTAAATATAGCATACTCTTTTATGGAATAAAGGGATATAAGATCTGTCATAGTGTAGAGTGAATTCAGTATAGTGTTCATTATGTAATTAAGCTCACACCTATTGATTAGTGTGTAGATCCATTGCTTGTCCTTATTTGAGGCCATGTATCTCATCATTCAATCACTTATTGCCACTGGTTAAATATTGGTGATAGGGTAGTGCACTTGTTAGGGATTCACTTATGACATAATCATGGTAATCCAATAGCCTTATACTTAGCTGATATGTAACATGATAGATAGAGTTGAACATGATCATTATTATGTATACATGGTGTTAGATGCTTACAAACTCGATACTCTGCTTACTTATACATTAATATATAGTATATATTATGGAAACATAGGTACCATTCATCATAAGTTGTGAGATTAGAGCTTATATATGGAACTAATTGACCCTTTTAAGGTGAAGTAAGGTGAAGAGTAACATTATGGATATCATACTTGATTCCTGGGTATTTATGTCCATATTAGCCTTATCTCTCTAATTGGGTAGTGTATGATTCAATATTCCTATGGATACCGTAGGAATAGAATAACATTAACATTACACATATTATGAGGATATAATATCTTTTTATTTTAGGGAAACAATAGTATATAATGTATAGAACATGATATCCTTATATTAGAGTCATTACATGTCTACATGGTTCGTAACAAGCTAAACTCTTGCTTCTTATATCAATATCATAGGAATAGAGCCAATCACATGGGGTTATACTAGTACTGTAATTTCATATGTTACCAATATAATGGAAATAGTTATGATATCATGTTCATTAACTAGAATGTTAGAACCAATACAGTATAATACTAAACAAGCATAACTAAGAAGGAGTAAGCATAACCAGTAGCTTGAATAAGCTTACACATATAATAAGAAGTAATGAAGCTCACTCAGCCCAGAATTAGGTATGAATGTTGTCTTTTCCCATAATCATCCCAGAATTAGAAATGAATGTTGTTCTAGGGCTGCTTGAGGCCACAAACAGACCTAGAATTGCCCATAGTGCTGTAAAAAAGGTATAGACATGTCTAAAAAGTAATCTTTGTCATAGGACAAAGATTTCTAATCTATTTACCAATTACAAGCAATCTTTGTCATAGGACAAAGATTTCTAGAATGCCTTTTCCTATAATTGGTAATAACCCCATTAAGTTAGGATCACTTAGAATACTAGGCAATATTGGGACACAATATACTACAGAAGATGGATGAGAAAATGGCTATAATGAAGACTAGACTAAACAAAGATAAAAAGTGTTAAAATAGGATGGCCCTAAAAGTTGCTTTATATCTATTTTTCAATGAATATGATAGATTTGTCCTCCAGAGGACATGCCAAATGGACACCAATAAATTTCACCCAAAACATAGCATAATTGCTTCTAAGCTCACAGAATTAGCCTAGAATTGGCTTTATGCTCATTCTTTGTTGCTAAAACATGCCCAGAACTATTGTTAAAATGCATACTTCAGCCAAGAATATGGATAGGAGGTTGCTTTCTACTGCTAGACATGAGTTCAAGCACCAATAGAAGCCACTTCAAACTTTTTCTTCCACCTTCTTTTCCCATGAAAGAAGGCACCAGAAAATTATTAATATATAGTGGTGTAAGATTTCAAAGTTAGGCATACATATTATATTGAGTTCTTGGGATTAAACCACATGGAAGACTTTAAAATTGTTTGACACTAGTGAATCTATTTCTTCTCAACCCCCATATGGACCTTGGAAATTAAGAAGATGTAACTATTTAACTAATCTGTGACTATGAAAAATAATGCATAGGAATTAGAGGAAATTTGAGGTATAAAATGGACCTCCTAAGGAAAATATTAAAATAATAGTTAAAATAATAAAATAATATTTATTAATTTTGGAGGAAGAAAAAAACCACTTTTTTTGTTCGTATTTTCAATATATCTCCATGTGTTTTTACTCAAATTTTGAGCGGGAGGGGTCGTTGGATGCAGAATTTAATTCTGAATCCAATGAATACCCACACTACATACTTTTGATGGATCTTTCTATCCCAAAAATGATAAATACCTTAAAAAGCATCATGATGATGTCATCATCATATTTTTCAGGTATGTCTCACTTTTATGGTAGCAGGGTATCTCAAACGTATGCAGTTTGGGTATTCGTTGGATGTGGAATTAAATTTTTCATCTAACAAGCCCTCTCTCTCAAAATTTGAGTAAAAACACAGGGATATATGTTGAAAATACGAACACAAAAGTAGTTTTTTTTTTATGAAAAATATGTCAACTCAACCATTATGGTTGATTTATTTTATTGAAATACTATTGGCTCTTGAATTCCAACTCACAAGAATTTATTGTTGGCTCATTTTCTTATAAGCCCCATTTTAGACCCCAAATTTCCTCTAATGGCTGAAAATACTACAAATGAATTAGAAAATACTACAAAATCATGCATAGGTCATGATGGGTGGTCAATTGGAGTTTTGCTGAGCTAAACTAGGATAATTCCTAGTGATCAACATTATGAGCACATCGCAGCCTCTTAAGCATCAGTAGACAATATCTAGGTCTGGTACTGGTTTGAATAATTATGGGAGCCTTGGTATAAGTCCTAGGTTAGTTTTTTTCGTAAAGGCCAACAGTAGGAGGCTTGGTTTTCAATTATGGCCGATAAACTATGCATGTTTTCATTTGTCCTTCTGCCTTCATAACAAAAATCAACAACATTTTATGGCATCTCTAATTTGAGTTTTGGGAATGGAAGAGACCTGAAATATGGTCCATCCTATGGTATAATGGCATCAATACATTGAGTTTGTCTTCCAACACAAGGGGTGGGCAGAGGTTACAGGATCAATATTTCTCTGTCTATTTTGGGCAATCTTTGACACACCATCAATGATGGACCTATAGCAGATTCTCCATTATATGGTCTCTGAGGAATCTTTAGTGTGCACAGCGGCTATTATTGGTGAGAGATATTGTATTTTGATGACAAGAGCCAACTGGAAGTGTAGAAAAATTGTTACTGAGGTGACAGTGGGTAACACCCTTAGGTTATAGTCGGGCTAGCTTATTTTTAGGGGCTTAATCACACGTGTTAGTTGAAGCTATAACAAGGACTTTGTAAAACTACTTTTGGTAGAGTTCATTAATAAATCATTGATGGAGTTGATTGTGTGCCAAACTATAAGCACAACTGCTTGTGTTTTTTTTTAGCTGACATAGCTCAAGGCTTAAATGCAACCCCATTCTTATTATTCTCAGTGAACCCATTAGATTTCCTTCTCTTTATTTGAATAGAAGGTAGTCCCTACCTATACATCCAAACACTAGTACAAAATGAGAAATTAATGACTAAAAAAATGACTAAAATCAGTCTATAAATGACTATTTTTGAGTCATTCATCCAACTAAAACTTGAACAATGCTACATCCTTAACATGTATAGATTCATCATAAAATTTGTGCCCTTTTCGAAGTTTACTATGAAATTAATAAGGGATTTCCCTTCCCATCTGTCCAACCATCAGACTATACCATGCATTTAGTGCCCCCTAATGATTTTCTCGACTGCTCCAGTTGAGTCCCTATATCGTCCTTTTCCTTTTGAAGGAGTGCACTACCACTACTTCTCATAGGTAAGGGGATTTATATCGTAGGAAAATTGGACCAATAATAGTGTCAGAAACAAGCATACCCTAGGAGAAGACACTAGTATTGGAAACAATTAAATATTTGTTCAATTTCTATGAGCCTAGATTTCTTTACTATGAGAAGGAACAACCTGCAAAAGAGTATACTTGATGACAAATTCAAATGGAAAGTATGTAGTTGGTGAATTAGATGAATTTCTAGTTTTTATTGCTACAATTTGCTGCTATATATATTACAATGTACTATCTTTTCTAGGCTCGTGAAATGGACAAGAGAAAGGAGGGGAATCCTGGTGAAGCTAGAGCTTCTTTAATACGCTATGTTAGAAACAATGGGTAAGGCTACTACTTTTTTTATTAAGCATATCTATTTAATTTATTTTGGTTTGATTTATAATTTTTTCTATGTTTGGCCATGCTTCCAAAAAAAATTTATGCGATCTTTTTCTTAAAATAAATGCAAGTGTCTCATTTAGGCAAAACTTGCTTCTATTAAGGAACTCCTTGTAATGTCAAGGGGTCAAACCTTGTTTGAAAAATGTGTGCTACACATGGGACAGCATTTGTATGACTAGGGGTATAGTGGTAGTGGATCGGAATAGACTTGGTGTTATACAAGTACAAGCTTGATCTCAAGTGTTGATTACCCTAGTTATAAAACAATTACTTAGGCTTCCAAATTGTAAAGCTTTGTTGTAATTTTAGAATTAAAATTTTATCCCATTTCAAGTTGTTATTTATGAACTGATTTCTTGATAGGTTTAGTAATGTACCCAAACATTTTGAAAAAATTATTTGCACTACTTAATCGATGCAGTTAGGAATATTATTAAATGACTGTAATTGGAAGTGTGAAAGAGGCAATGATGCTTGTGGAAAACCCTCTGAATACTTCCCTTCAGGGCTCAAGGCCGATACAACAATATACTTATTAAGTGCTCAACATGTACCTAGATGGGGATGCAACAATAATTCTTACATTCGAGATTGGGTCAATGAATTGAATGGGAGGCCATTTTTAGCTTTGAAACGATTAGTTCATAACCAGTTCAGATGTTGGTTAGCTGGTTAGAAAAAAAGGAAAAAAAACTCTCGAAAAACCTAAAGCGAGAAAACATTGTAATTTTTTTTCTATCTGTTGAATAAATTCCCTGGGAATCCCATTGGGGACTTTCCTTCAGGCCTCAAGGATGATACAACAATATACTCATTGATTTCTCAACATGTAACATGCACAAATTAATCTTGGATGGGGGATGTAACTTTAATATATATATAAGTTTACATGCTTTATATATATATTAAAGTTCCCTAAAACCTAAACCCAATTTTCTTTTGAATGTCGTTTTTTTGATCTGTGTCCTGTCCTTTTACATTTCATGAAATAGTCTTCCTCCCTAACCTTGGAATGTGATACTCATAATTGGGGTTGGAAATTTTGAGCCTCGGATCAGATTCAAGAGTTTATGTGTTGGGGTTTATTGCACTTATTAAAATCCTATATGGATTTTTGCTATTCATTGGCTCAATAGACAATTGATGCTAAAGCCCAAGATGGTCTTGAATGTAGATCACTTATTGGGGGTTATGGTTGACCTCATTGTTTGACTCACTTACATAGTATGATATTGGATACATGTGCTGAGGATCCCTGTTGCTCAGTTTTTAGTGGGTTTACAGAGGCTTTAAGTAGAGGATGAGCATCAAATTCCATGGGAGGAAAGGATTTCCTAACTATGCCATATGCAGTATAGCGATACTACGAATCCCTTTATTGTTTGGTGCCCTATCTACTACTAGATACATGGGCAGTTCTATTACCTCTTCAGGGATTCTAATATAAGAATCATGATCACGTTGGTGAAAAGTGCATATCATGTTCCTGTAATATGAAGTGAAGGATATTCCATGAGTATAGACAATTGGAAAGTAAGTCAAATAAAATAAGATAATTTTATCAATGTCCAGCAAGTGACCACAAATAAGTCAATGTAACTGCTAAGTACAATAGTATCAGTATATTAGGAAGTATATTGCTTGTTATATTTTAACGCTTTACCCTTTTTCTTTGAATAGAGAAGGGCTGGTTTGTCTCCAGTGTCATTCTTGTCATTGTATCCTGGGTTTTTTAATAGATCCTTACTATTGAGAAATTTGAAATTGCTTCTTATTAGGAATGTAACCAGGAATATTTCACCTTCTGCGGATAGAAGTTGTTCCTCTAGTCTGAATGCTTCAGATCCAGAACAAATGAGTGAATGACAAAGGATGAAGACCCTCTCTGGATGTTGTAGACACCTGGAATGCTGCTTCGATAGTAAACCTGTGTACTTGCAACCAGATAAAACACGCAAACACATCAAAGCTACAAGAACATCATCTACTTATCCATGTTAGTGACTAAGGAATCTAACAACATTTACATGCGAAATCAAAACAACAGTAATGTGGGACAAAAAATCATCTTTTCATTAAGATGAATGGAGAAGTTTACAACCAATTAAGCCTTAGTGTCGACATCCATATCCATGAGACCAACACTTCATCCCCATAAGCTCCAAATTTGCTCTCTATGCTCTCCATTGTCTTGGGCCAAGTGGTCAATCCAACAGCATAATAATACCTCTATAGTTCTCCCCATTAACCATGGACATGAGCTTGTATTTATAAGGCTCAATGGATAGGAATGATTGAGAGATTTGTGGATGAGGTGGCTTCTAAGATCCTATGATGGGGGATCTCAATCTCAACTAACCCACAATGATAGGGATAAGGGAGGACATGAGGCTCATGATCTAGAAGCCTCAAGAAAGTTATCTTTTTCCCATTTTACCTAGGGTACCGCTTTTCTCCTCTTATGACAGAGCAGTTTACATGAGAAACGCTTATGGACCAAAGGCCATAGGCAGTGGCACTGCTTATGGCAAACAGGATGAAGGAAGTGCGAGCAAGGTACTGCTCATGGTTCACATGGAAAGCATACTGCTGAGTATTTTCATGTAGAATTGACAAACAAGCATGGGTTTCCACTCCAAGTGCTGGGATTAAGGGAAAATATGTAAGTCAAAGGTCTTATCACATGGTGGTGACAGGATTTTGGTATGACAGGATGCCCCCCAAAGCGTGAGTCTTAGAGGGATACGATAAATGAGAGCTTTGAGAGAACAAGTTGTCGCTCCGAGGTGAAAATGTCAGCTCGATCGAAGCATGTCATCAAGTAGACATCTGTAATACATCAATATTTTTGACTCAAAGACATAAGTAACCAACTCATGGCTGCATACCAATACAAGGCAGATCCATGGGAGGAATAAAAAAGCATGGCTACTAGAATACAGCATAGATCCATGTGATAGAGGACTCAAACTTGGACATAGCTACTAGACATACAGCGTAGATCTATGCCATACAGACGTAAATTTGAGCATAGCCACAACCATACAAATGTGGATCCATGGTAGATATACAAAACTCTATCGCAACCTGGGGAAAAGCAATGAGTGATTTAAAAAAATACCCAGGGTCTTCGTCTCGTCTTACGCAAAGTATGATTCTATCCATGTGATTACAATGATCTGAAGTCGAACATGGTAGAAACCACTTGATTACCGACCAATGATGTGAACCGTTAACAAGTGCGAGGGAGATCACCATTGATGTCAATGATTCCCAATGTACCCTAGTACAATCTACTGAGTGTGAATAGATGTCCTGATGTCGAACACCCAATCGATTCTATCAATCAAAGGTCAATGATGTGAACCTATGTCGAGAGAGAGAGAATCTGTCATTAAGGAATACAAATCTCAAGGTACTAAGTTTTTGTTTCTAAGACTAGTTCCTGGATGATGAACTGATTTTGATGGGAATAGCCTCGTCGAAGGAGGGAAATGATGAGTCCCACATCGACGACACGAAACTCAGAACATAGTTCTAGAATGATGTGAATGTAGTAACCATAGGACTGACTCAAAAGTACTAACACAGAGACTGTTTTGACTGCACAGGAAAAACTTTTTCAACTTCCTTTTAAACATTAGGCGGCATGACAAAAGACTTGGCAACATGACTGAACGGGACAAACTCATGATGCGACAGTGGACAATGCATTCTTTTGAAAGACTCAAAGGAGTGGTATGACTCATGAAAGTGGATCGTCACGGAGATCAGATGAATACCCAATTGACTAACATGAAGTGTAGACAAGTGCCATGTTCAAAGGTAATGAGAAACTCCTGCCATTTATTTGCAAAATGATTCCCTTCCCATTTTCCCCATCATGATCGATGAGTGCCTCTTTTCAGTTTTACGAGTTCAAAGAGGGTAACAAACACTCATTATAGCTTGTCTGAAGACAAGTCCAAACTCATATGCATTACGAACCTAAGAGAGGAGGGGTTCGTTCCCAAAACGGGTCTTTCAATGTTTAATTTAATGAGTCAAATGAAAGAAAACTCGGTATCGTTCATGTTTAGGGAGTCTGAATGACCATGGAAGACTCCAAAGGGTCCTTTTTCATATTATTTAGTCCCTACAGCCCAAAAAAGTGTAAAATCATACCTTAGGGAACTCTTCCAGTCATGGTTGGCTGGAGTGTTCCTTTTTCGTAAATAGTGCATCCGAACTGAAAAAGAGATAACCCACCATCGAAAGGAAGAATCTTCAAATGCTTTAAAAAGCATGAAGAAGACAATATCGCTCGACAATCTTTTCGTATTTAGGGAGCCTAAAAAGTGTTTAAAGAGGACTCCATGAAGTTTCTTTACACAATGTCAATTTTTACAAGCCTGGAAAGAATCAGAAACGGACTTGATGATCTTTTTTGTGTTTAAGGAGCCTGAAAAGAGTTAAAGAAGACTCCATGGGGTTTATTTACATAATGTCATTTTTTACGAGCCTGGAAAGAATTGAAAACGGACTCAGACCTTTGATACTAGGTTTAAAGAGCGTGACCAAAGTGTCGTAACAAACGCTCATCGAATTTTTCAATTTTATGGTAGTGCGAAAAAGTAAAAAACGAACTCCCAAAACTTTACTGCTACTGTTCTTCTATCCTGCAATGACTCAAAACAAGTGTTAAATGCCTTGACAACTAACATTAAGGGATTACAACAGATAAGATTCGAATAATAAATGATTTTAAATCAAAACTATAGCATGTCAAACCCAAAAATGTATATAAAACTCATGTAAATAGTGAAAAATCAAATCATTTTACTATTTACCCATCGTGAAGAGCATTTGGAGCATTTTCCTAGTAAGATATTCAGTTGTTGATATCGGGAGTTTCCACCATCGGATTCGAGCACCGTCAATTCCAGGTAATAGTTCAAACCCTACTCTTCCTTTTCATAGTCTCAATTTTGATTTTAGATGGGGTTTTGGGCTTGTACGGCAAGCCCTAAAACAATTTGAATAGGCACTACGCTTATCCCTTGTGGGATACGCGGTACCTCACCAGAACTGCACCGAAAACAAGTCTCACAGGTGATGCAACTGCCTGTCTTCAACGGTGCACAGGCGATGCCGGTCATGAATATTTAAAATTGATAACACAAGCAAAGATACATCATTTCTTTAGATTTAAATTATTAAGGGTGATTCTAATATGTGTTATGATTGTTTTTGGTAGTATTTTGCTGATCAAACATGGTGATATGGAAAGAAAGACAACATGACAATGATGATTCTTTCGCTGAAAGGAATGTAGGTTGCATAGCCACATTACGAGACTGTGGGCTCTGGAATTCTTCCGAACTCCAAGTATGGTATCACACGAGTGGTTGCTAGAGAACATACTCTGGGTGTGGAATTCAAAGCAGAAACAATTTGAGGTTGGGGCTCATATTTTGACAGTAGAGGTAGAGGACATCTACTTCTTGACTGGACTCTCGAGACGGGGTGCCCTCATCTCGTTGACAGGTTCCCTAGGAGGGGATATTACCACAGAAGAGGTTATAAACCGTCATTGTATCTTAGGGATGAGGACATCGGGGAAGAAAATCTCCATAAAGACAGTGATGGATGGGCCCCTATGGACTATCTTATTTATGATGCAGAGAGTGGTCGAGAGTCAAGGAGTGCACCAGGCTTCCAGGGCACACATGCTATATTCCATAGAGGCCATGGAACCTACACTATTCAATTGGGTGGAAGCCCAGCTTCCGATATTCAAAGATCAGTTGACTAAGTGTCGGCAGGGAGAACTGAAGGAGTTCAACTTTGGTTCCATTCTAGCCTGCTTCTTCTTTGAGCGGGTACCATAGATGAGACCTTAGGTGGTATTCACAGAGCTGAGATTGCGGGACCCCCATATGCAGAGGTGGGTCCAGATTATGGCATGTACTGGAGTGGGCAGGGGGAAGGTGAAGTTCGGTGACCCATTTTTCAGATGGCTCTGAGATCAGATCCTCATGGTGGAGGATTATGTTTATGTAGGTACGGAATTTAGTGAGGATCCTGACCTACCGCTCCCACCTAGTGGAAAATGGGGCGACATCGATAAGAAACAAGAAACCCTAAAATGGACAAAATGTTTTTTTATGTTTTTTATTTTTTATGTTAAGTAACGAGACCTGAACATTTTCATGTAGACGTTGGAGCAGCACGACCTGGGGGAGCTTTCCCATTGGATAGATGAGCTGGAGCCTTCTTTGTACCATAGGGTGATGATATTACAGGGGAGTTAGAGTAAAACCTATACAGGTTGACCATAGACATCCCTGACGCTTCCATTGATGACCTCCCTCTGAGGTATCACAGACCTACAGCGGGAGTATCGGGTTGGTTTAGTAGGCTGCTACGTAGAGTAGCCAGGGCAGTGATGTGCTACCACGAGCATCACTAGATGATGTATGCATGATGTATCTACTAAAAGCTGATAGCTTCAGGATTTTGTATGGTGATTTTTTCCTGAAATCCTACGTGCTTCAGATGAGGTCTCGTGACCTATTTTTTGTAAACATGTTCACACACACACA
>LPNX010680113.1:246763-294137 GCA_001517045.1 Pseudotsuga menziesii
AAAACCTATCTTGGCACTCAGTGCCTCCATCATTTGATTATGGAAATGTGATCTGTGATCAGTAACAATGGACTGCGGGAGTCCAAATCTAGCTATGATATGATTGAACAGGAAGAGAGCGACAGTATTACCATCTTCTGCATATGTAGGCATGGCGTCAAACCATTTTGTAAAATAGTCAATGGGTACGATGATGTAACAATGCCCCTTGGATAAGGTAGGATTACAATGCATAAATTCAATCCCCCACTTGGAAAATGGGCCAACGGCAATGACGGGATGTAACAGAGCAGGATGGGTGCGCTTTTTGGGATAAAAATGTTGACAAGGTCGGCGTTTCTTAATAGCCTCATGACATTCTTTGAATACTGAAGGCCAAAAATAGCTAGCGCGAAGGATTTTTTGGGCTGTAGCCATCCCAGATAAATGACCACCACATGCTCCAGAGTGGCAATCATTCAACACATGTTCATCCTCCTCATGGGTGAGGCATCGCCAAAGATTAGAATCAATCCCACATCTATACAAGGTATCATTCAAGATGAGGTAGTATTTCGCATGATGATGGATACGGTGGCGATCGTCATGGGATAGATTTGGCTGAAATCTTTGTGTTTGGAAATAAATAAGCAAATCTCCATACCATGGATCGGTAGTGCTGATCAGGAATAGAAATTCATCGAGAAATGAATCACTGGGCTCAGATTCCATCACAGCACAGGGAAGATCACACATGAGCTCAGAAAAAACCAAGGATTTATTTGATGTGGCTTTGGCAAATTCCAGATCAAACTCCTGTAGTATGACTATCCATCAGGAGTACTTGCCCTCGAGCACCTGATGAGTTAGGATGTAATACATAGGGTTCTGGTCTACCAATATAGTGGTTGTGCGAAGCAAAATGTAGTGATGAAATTTTTGTACAACAATGATTGTGGCCAATGCTAAATTCTCCACACATGAATATCAGGTTTCAAAATCCATAAGCTTCTTACTAGCATAGTAAATCATGTGTTCCTGACCATTGGGATTTTCCTACACCAAAATCGATGGTATTAGCGAAGGTAGCAAGATACAAGAGAAATTCCTTTGAATAATATAGGGGGTGTATCACGGGTGAATGAGTCAGAGTGTGTTTGAGATTATCAAATGCATGTTGGGCTTGGTCTTCCCAGAATAATGGAGTGTCCTTCTTGAGGAGACGCATATAACCGTGCATTTTCTTTGTGAAATTGCACACAAAACGTCGGAGAAATTTTTCCTTCCCTTGCAAACTTTAGAGTTCAAGGAGATTGGTTGGGGCTGGTAGAGCTAAAATGGCAGCAATTTTCAAACGGTCTATCCAGATGCCATCTTTGGAGACCACAAAACCTAGCAGACGTCCCGTCTCAATGCAAAAAACACATTTATCTGGATTGAGCCATATATTATAATGACGACATCTCAGGAAAATATCTCTATGATGACCAGGGTGGTCCTCCCATCACTGTGAATGAGCAGGGAGGTCCTCAAGGTATGGTTCAAAAATATGTTTAATATCATGAAACGCATAGGACATTGCATGCTCGAAAGTGGCTCCAGCATTTTTCAAGCCAAAAGCTAACTTCCCATACGCAAAGGTTCCCCATGGGAAAATGAATGTCGTCTTGTGCTGATCGGTGGGTATGTTGGTTTTCTTAGGGCAGACCTGGGTTCTTATACTATTATTTTAACCAACAAAAAAGACCCACAGTGTTGGCCGTTTCGGCAACAACCTGTGAACAGGTTGCAGTCTCACCTGAAACAGCTATGGGGTGCCACAGAATCAGGTTTCTGTAGGCAAAAGAGGGATATTACTGTACCTTTAGCCTTAACAAATATTAAACATATAACACAGAGCTTTGACAGTCACTTAATTAGCTTCGTAGTTTAGATAAACAGACAGTTACTTGCTTAACCCTTAACTGGGAATTCACAGCGAAGTTAATACTTAACAATATATCTTACTTATCATTCACCTACTTATCAAATGCATAAAACAAAATAGAACAAAACAAAAAGGAACCACCACAACACAAGATATACATGGTTCACCCCCATTGTAGGGGCTATGTCCACAGAACTGTGTTTTATTCAACTCTTTACAAACAACAGTTATGATCTACGCACTCAGCTGGAGATCCCTGCGCACTCAGTTGTAGGTCTTCTCAATAATCCCAAAACTGCGCACTTAACTGTAGATATCTTCCTCTTGTTTGCGCACTCAGCTGCAGATCCCTTCTTACAAAACCCTCTATGCACTCAGCTGCAGAGGTCGTCCACGCACACAGTTGAAACTTAACCTTAAACCCTAAAACAGGCCTTAGCTTCGCATCAAATTATCATCATCATAACAATGACAACAACAACTCTAACTCCTTTACATAAGTGCCTATTTATACAAGTGCACTATTACAATACCATGTGTTTAAACAATGGGCTTAAAAACCATGAGTTCAAACCATGGGTTAATTAAAAAAAGAGGGGCTTCGACCCAACCCCGACACCCCTAAGACTATTTTGGGTCGTAACTCCACTTACAAGCTTCGCACCAAAACCGTGGAGTTGCCAAAATTAAGGACCTTCAAGGTCCATGCCCCAACAGGCCCCTAAGACTCACCAGTGTCCCGTCCCGAGGCACTCTGCTGCTTTTCTGGGGGGAGGATCTTGTTAGCGAAGATAGTGAACTACTTGTTGAGGCTGCGGATGATATATTCGGCTGCTTGCTTTTTCTCCACGATCTCCTGCAATGTTGCTGACGATGCTTCACTGGCCTTTTCATGTGCGAATGCATCATATTCCTTCAAAAATTTGAGCTGGTTGTCCGCAGTAGTGCTCAGTTCCAGGGCCTCATTAATAAGAGGCTGCACAGAGTTCACCAACAATGTTTCTTTCCTTTTGCATGCCTCAATTTCTTACTGGAGCTCATTGCTCTACTTTACCTTAAGCATCCTCTGCATAGGAGGTAATGTATTAATCTCTACTTTTACTACATCCAGCTTTGTCTATTGCTGCTTGATAGTTTCTTGCAGCTTTTCTACTTATGGGTGGTTCTACAAGTTCGCCCAGGCCTCAATGCTTTCATCCTGCAGCTTTGATGCATTGCTCACAAGATCTGAGATCTTCATTGCTGAGGCCTAAATATCCTTGCGACGTTGTTCCCTGACCTCTGGTGGACTCTCAGGAGTGATGCAAAGTTGAAGCTCCACAATCTGAGCCTCATGCTCTGTTTTCATCTTTTCTATCAGGCTGCGAGACTGTTGTGCATAGTCTTTCAGCTTGGTGAGCCTTTGCTCTGGTTCTTCTCCCCTTGAAAAGAACCTGACTTTTTCCAACGGTCGCATTTTGAGGTTCGACACACCTTTCCTCTTCGGCGCAACCAGTAACTTTGGTTGCACCAAAAATAAGGACCTTTGACACAATACATACCTTTGAAACATCATGGCACCAGTTTTGACAGAGCTTTGAGCTTTGACCCTCGACAGTATTTCTTCACAGTGTCCTTCTGACTTAGGAATATTAATGTTGTGTGGGGGTCATCTTCATCAATGGCGAGGTTATAACATTCTACTACATTAGCTTCTTGTTCCTTCCAATCAGGTTGGTACTCAGCTATTTCTTTATCATCAAACACCTTAGTATGGATCAACCTAATAGCTACGTCCAAAACAAGGGAATCCTCATTAATAGAAAATGTAAGCACAAAACTATCAACAAGGTTATCCCAACTTACAGTACCATGGCAAAGCTCAACCTCCACATACCAGTTCTTTGCTATAGGTTCCAGAGTGTGTACAAACCTATGTACCCATTCTTCACAAGGTACATGCTTCCATGCTTCATAACACTGTTTCAAATGTTCCTAAGGGCTAGTCTTACCATTAAATCTGCTTCGCACCTCCTGAGGTTGATCCATGAATCTCAGGCGAAGAAACTTTTGACAAGCTCTCCAACTACGGATATGCTTTTTATGACCATTCCACCATCTGGAAGCTGTGGCTATGAATGTTGAAGCTAGGGTCTCCATTTTCTGTGAATCTGGTACTTGCTCTGAGAATTGTGCAATAAAATCTTCAGGGTCTGTCAAGCCATCAAAAGTAGGCAAAATATTTGTCTGTGAGCCAACCCATCTGATAGACTTGGTAATTATTGCACGTCGGTGTCCATGTAGTTCATAAAGTCTATTCTGCCAATTCTCTAGGCCTTCGTATGAATCAATCATGCAAGAACTGTCACACTGCCAATCCATTATGTCTTCAGTAGTAGGGTTAACATAGTCTTCTTCTTTGGCTGTGATGTTGTAAATATGATCTAAAACATCCTGATCTTCATGTCTGACTGGATCTGTATACCTTTCTCCTTGAGAAGGGTCCAATGGAACTATGACTCTCAAGCCTTTACCTTCAAAATTCATATGTCTGTTCTTCAGGTTGATTACTGCAGCATTCTATATTTCCCATTCAATTCCTAGCAATGCTAGATAGGGGTTTCTATCATCGATTATTTCAATGACTTCAAAATCTGCTAAGGTACTGACTCTATCAATGTCCACTGGTACACTAGGGAATCTTCCCAAGGGCACAATCTTCTGCTGGTTGGATAATATCAGCTGTATAGGGGGCCATTCAAGCGTAGGTCTTCCCATTTGTTCCCATGTCTATCTAGTTAGGACATTCACTTCTGATCCTAGGTCTAAAATAATATCAGTCATGTCATAATCTCCTATCTGAGCATGCAACCTCATTTCTCTTCCAGTCCTTCTAACTCTATTAACAATTTTTCCTCTATCAGAGCTTCGCTGAGGTTCGCAAGACGCAATAACTTTCTGTAACTCATTCAAAGAATTTTGATTTCTTAATAACTTCATACAACTCTGTAAAAATGATGTTAGAGTACTTACTTGAGCTGGTGAAGCTTCTTGAGACTGTAACTACTGTTGATGTTGTTGCGTAGTTGCTACTGATGTTCTTGAATCAGCAAAGTCTTTTTTGGCTTCCATAAATGTGCCTTTTTCTCTTCCAACATCGAAGACAGGAATTTTATCTGGGGTCTTGCGGACCCAAGCATCGTCAGGCTGTTTCTCCTTATTCTGCACTTGCGTCGTAGCTCCACTCCTTGTAACAATGTTAACGGCTGGGACAGATCTTTTCTCTACAGCAATCATCTGAACATTTTGAGTAGGAGTGCCATTTATTTCTTGTATCTTGGCTATAAACTGTGGACATTACTCAATCACATGATCGATTGCTCGGCAATATTGACATGTTGTAGTTGGCTTCTGACAGTCTCTAGATATATGTCCTGCGTGATTACAGTTGTAGCAAATTACCTGGCCTCGACCTCTTCCAGGAATACCACCACGACCTTGACCTCTGAAATTACTTCGACCTGATGTACTACCACGATAACCATATCCATTATTGCATTGTGCCTCGGGTTGTACCCTATAAGCATCATAGGTTCGCTCTCTCATGAGATCAAAGCTATGACACTCGTCTTCCTTGTGTCCAATTGACCTACAGAACTTGCAGTAGGGATTCTTAGGAACTTGAACATATCTCTGCAGCAGGTAGCAATCTTCAGGTCGATGTTGACCAGTTGTTATACAGATCTCACAATATAGGACAGTAGGGTTAAACGGGTTTGGTGCACCAATATTCAGATAATTTCTTACTGCAGGGCACTGTTCTCAGTCATGACCTTCTGTCTTGCATCATGTACACCACACCTATTCATGAGTAGATTTCCCTTTTTTCATGTCACGAAGCTCCAAATCCATTTCTGCTAACTGTGCTTGTATTTGGGCTATCCCATAATTATCTCCGACAGGAGCTGTTTTGAGCTTCATAGCAATTTCCAATCCTTCTTGCTGATCAGCAACCTTCTGTTGCATGAGTGGAGTCTTGATATGCGGCAACAGTGCTGCAATGAAACATTCTTTATGTTTCTCTGGTCCAATAGTGAAGCTAACTTGATTCAGCAGAACCTTGAACCTATGATCAAAGTCCCAAACGGATTCACCTCGCTTCTGCTGAATTTCCTTTAGTTCAGTTATAGACTGTGACTCTGATTTAGGCTTCTTAAATTCTTTAATCATCGCTTTTTTAATGTCGGCCAAGACATAGTTCTGAGTACTGGAAAACTTCATAAACTAGGTCAAAGCTTGGTCTCTAAAAGATGTGACCAGCTGCATTGTTCTTGTATTCTAATCCATAATGTTCTTAGCAATCCAAACAGCTTCACATAAGACCCAAAACTACTTTGGATCCTCTAATCCAGTTCCTCTAAAGACTGGGAGCTTGATATCATCATTTACATGGGCCATAGCGGATTGAGGGGGGGGGGGAGGGGGGGGAGGAAAACTGGTAACAAGGGGGGGGGACTTACTAAGGTAGACTGACCTGCGATAGGACTACTCAGGATAGGGTTACTTTCAGACTGCGACGGGTTCTCATGGATAACAGATCTTCGCTACGGAGTTATAGGAGGGTTTCTAACAAAAGGGGTTTCTTCAGATTCAGACTCTTCTGGGCTTAAAGGACTATAATCGGTATTCTAGCCTAGGGTAAAGGATCCAAAAGTTCTCTTGTATATTTTACCGCTTCGAAGCAAACCACTTTTCTCGTCGAAGTCACTTTCGCTTTCAAACATAGGTTAGTAGCACTAAATCTAGCAATATGATTCAATAAGCAATATGCATTTTTCAACCAAGAGCATTTTAATTTTCAGAATAAGTGATTTCAAGTACTCTGAAGAACTGTCTTTCTGCTTCACTGAAAGAAGTATGTGTGTCTATGGCAAACTCTGTCACAAATGCTTCAAGGGTTCGAGTTGTCCAAAATTCAACTGCTCTAGATACCGCATTGTTCACTCTTTTCAATAGGTTAATTCTTTCTGGGGTCCAGGAAGGAGACTGATCTTCTTGGAAGTTTTTCCTTCTTTCTGTCAACCTGGATAACCACTGGTGCAATTCTATGTGGATACTACCGAAGAAAATTTCATAAATATCAGAAAAAACGTACCTTTGCAAAAAGTCGGCTGAGCTACGACAAGGATCTTTATTTTCTTGTTCAGCAAATTTCAGATAGGTGTCCTCAACCTAGTCACTGATTTATTTTACTGAGGGCATCCAAAACATATCCCTCCAGGTACGACGTAGATCCCTCTTGAGCAGATACTGGTTCAACCGGCAATGGAACCAATTTGTTGGTTTTCTTAGGGAAGACCCAGGTTCTTATACTATTATTTTAACCAACAAAAAAGACCCATAGTGTTGGCCCTTTCAGCAACAACCTGCGAACAGGTTGCAGTCTCACCCGAAACAGTTATGGGGTGCCGCAGAATCAGGTTTCTGAAGGCAAAAGAGGGATATTACTGTACCTTTAGCCTTAACAAATATTAAACACATAACACAAAGCTTCGACAGTCACTTAATTATCTTCGTAGTTTAGATAAACAGGCATTTACTTGCTTAACCCTTAACTGGGAATTCACAGCGAAGTTAATACTTAACAATATATCTTACTTATCATTCACCTACTTATCAAATGCATAAAACAAAACAGCACAAAACAAAAAGGAACCACCACAACACAAGATATACGTGGTTCACCCCCAGTGTAGGGGCTACGTCCACAGAACTGTGTTTTATTCAACTCTTTACAAACAATAGTTCTAATCTGCGCACTCGACTGCAGATCCCTGCGCACTCAGCTACAAGTCTTCTCAATAATCCCAAAACTGCACACTTAGCTGCAAATATCTTCCTCCTATTTGTGCACTCAGCTGCAGATCCCTTCTTACAAAACCCTCTGTGCACTCAACTGCAGAGGTCATCCACGCACACAGCTAGGACTTAACCTTAAACCCTAAAATAGGCCTTAGCTTCACATCAAATTATCATCATCATAACAACGACAACAACAACCCTAACTCCTTTACATAAGTGCCTATTTATACAAGTGCACTATTACAATACCATGTGTTTAAACCATGGGCTTAAAAACCATGAGTTCAAACCATGGGTTAATTACAAAAAAAGGGGCTTCTACCCAACCCCGACACCCCTAAGACTATTTTGGGTCACAACTCCGCTTATAAGCTTCGCACCAAAACCACAGAGTTGCCAAAATTAAGGACCTTCAAGGTCCACGCCCCAACAGGGTAATATCTCAATCTGATTGTAGTCAGAAAAGCCATCCATAAATGAGAAGATGACACTTCCAGAACAGTTGTCAATAATATGATCGATGTGTGGATTAGGAAATTTTTCCTTAGGACAAGTTTTATTCAAATCCCTAAAGTTGATACAGACTCTAATGGTGCCCTGCTTTTTATTGAAAGGGACAATGTTTGGTACCCATTCTGTTAGGGGTACGGTATAAATAAACCCAGCTTTGAGAAGTTTCTCTATCTCATCTTTAATAGCTACAGCCTTCCATGGATGGACTTGTCTTAGTTTTTTCCTGATAGGTTTAGACATGGGATAGGTTTTAATCTCGTGGACCACAATGGATGGGTCAATCCCAAACATCTCTTCATAGGACCAGGAAAAAATATCATGAAATTCTTTGAAAAGTGTCTTGTATGCTTCAGATTCATCTTTCGAGCAGTTCTTCCCAACATGAACATGCTCGATGGTACCAAACTTGGATGATATGTTAATCAGATTCATCTGATTAATGTTGCAAAGGTTTCCTTCAAAGTCTGTGTCTTGCAACAATATGGGACTTTGGGGTTCTTTGACAATATCAGTGGAAAACAAGGATGCAAAATCATGGTTAACCAAACTGGTGTTGGGGAGGAACATGGATCTATGATGGTGATCCTCCCAAATGTACTCATCCGTGTTCATAATCTCCATAATGGACTCGTCGGAAGGAAAAGTCTCAGAGAGATAATCTAGAATAGGAATAGATGGTTCTAACTAGTAAGGTAAGTGGCGGTAAGGATCCGAAGCCACCACATGAAGGTCATCGATGTGATCATCGGAAAGGGTTTGAATGGTGTTGTACATTTCTTCATGTGGAATCAATGAGGTGGACTCAACAATTTGTTTTCCCTTACACTCACAATCAAATGATGCAATCATATGGACTGTCGCGGTATCCGTGTTAGGAGGGCTGGATGGAAAAATCCCCATAAGGGATAAGTCCTTCAACATGCCTACCCCAATCAACTGGTAAGGAGGATGGGACTGGCCTAACATGGGGATGTTATTAGCCGTAGAGGTAGTAACATCCGGCGTATAGAAATCAAGCTGGTCAATGGTAACAATTCTCCCTAGATGCAGAAATTGGAGTGTTCGGAATACTGTCGAAGCAACAACAGTCATGGTATAAAACCAATTTCTTCCTAGAAGGATGTTGTAATCTAACGGGGAATCTACCACTTCTACTTGAATAGAAATAGTTTTTCCCCCAAGCTCAACTACAAGGCTTGATATGAGACCATGGGGCTAGAAACCTCATCCACCAAAGGCCTTCAGAGTCATAGGTGATGTTACAAGCTCGGGAGAGCTGAGAGCTTTCTCTTAAGACAGATACAAAACCGAGGTCGAAGCTCCTTCATCTAATACCATTCTAAAAACCTTCTTTCCAACTACTTTCGTAATGATTTGAAAATCAAGTTTATGAGGTAGCCTAGACTTATAGTTCTCAATATTGAAATGAATCAAATTAGTATTATCTAGGTCTAAAGCTCCTAATGTTGTTAACATATTTTTGCGTTGTATAGGACAACTTTGGAGTACTTCTAAGGTAGACATTGCATAAGGTGCCTGAGTGAGATATTAAACTACATTATAAAATTGAGCAGCTTGGGAATTAGGGTTAAAAACAACCTTCCTAAGAGTACTCTTGGGTGGATGCAAAATCATATCAAGAGTAGGCTTCTCGATGGTTAGGGGGACAGTAGATGATGATTTGGGAGAACCAGTAGAGGGAGCTTTCCCTGAAGAAGAATGATCTTCTTTCTTGTCTGTGGGTTTGTCATAATTCTAACTTTGAGTTTGCATACTAATGGTATCCGAGGACATCATACGAATTTCCTCTAATGAACTAGAATTTCCCTGATTAGACATGTGGTCTATCAGTTGTTGTTGAGAGGGGAAAGGATCCGTGAGAACTGCGGGTGCGGGATTTGATTTCAAAAACTGGGAGATTTTGTCCCGACTGGGACACTCTTTTATGAAATGGTCACCTCCGCATAGCAGACATGGATGTTTTTCCTTTCTTTTCCCTTTATCATTATCATTGTTGGTTGGTCTTGGATTCTCCTGTTGGTTTCCAGGTTTTGTATTCTTATTTTTACCCTTCTTTTTATTATTGCCCGAGGTTTGAGTACTCTGAATAGAATTGACCTTGGCGGAAACCTTAGGAGTCGAAGGAGTAGGGGTGGTAGTCTGGGGTTGCTTGGAAAAAACCTTAGGATTTGAAGGATTAGGGGTGGTATTCTGGGGTTGCTTGGCAGGTTTCGTTGTTGATGGGGACTGGATTGAACCAACAATCCCATCAACAGGTACTTCTACTGGTGGCTTTGTGGGGTCGGTGCTTGGGTGAGGAGCTTGAGGAATCAAGTCATAAAGATTTCCAGACTGGGAATAGACCAAGTCTAGATACTGGGCTTGACTAATAGCATTCTCTTCAGTAACGACACCACCCATAGCCACATCTCCAGCAATTGGAGGCAACAAAGATTTGGTAAACCAATCAGCTAATAACTGATCCAGAATAGGGGCCTTAATAAGCCTTCTCTGCCTTCTCCACTCATGGATATGATCAGATATGTGGGTAGAGGTGTTCTGTCACAGAGAAGTTAAGAGATCAGTACCTGTTTCATAATGGATAGGGAGCTGAAAGTGTGTAAGAAAAACGGTTTCCAAGGAGCCAAAATCCACAAACGAATGTTGTGGCAATTCAATGTACCACTTCACGGCCATACCGGTCAAAGTTCACTAAAAGAGTCTTAAAAGAACTGAATCATCCATAAGGGAATTTGAAGAACACCACAGATGGAATGTCGTGACATGGTTTTTTGGATCGTCTTCCTGCTTCCCATCAAACTTTGGAATGTATGATGGTAACTTTACTGGAATGGGAGGTCACGAGGGATTGTGTTGAATGGGATCATTAATCAACTTGGATAGGTCAAGAAAGTCCAAAGTAGCTAGGAAAGGAAATTGACGGTTAGGTTGCACATACTAGTAATATCTATATGGCATATAATTACCAGTAGGACCGTAAGTATACTGATAGACAGGTTGTTGTAATGAACAACTACTGGAAAATCCACCCACGGGGGGTTGATTCTGGGATCAAGACTGTTTGGACCACCACGGCCTCCGAGAGGAGGACCACCAGGACCTCTGAGACCACCAGGACCATTGGGACCACCAGGACCACCAGTACCACCAAGAGGCAGACCACCAAACCCTCCAAGGCTGCTAGGAGGTAAAAATCTAGAGCCTCTAGAACCACTAGGAGGAGGGCCACCAGACCCTCCAAAGCCATTAGGGGGGAATCCATTAGGCCCCCCAAGACCACTAGTAATGAGGAAAGCCACCAAGCCCTCCATGACCATTAGGCCCCCAAAGGGAAGGACCTCCATGAGGGGGTCCTCCGGCACCTCCCGCAGTATGTATGGGTATCCCCACCATAGCTGGCATGTAGGACCAGTTAGGTTGCCCCCATGGCGTGAAAGTATTACTAGGGTATGGAATTCCGGCATAAGGAATTCCTATAGGATTGGGTGGATAATTAATGTTCCCTACAGATATTTGATAACCATAACCCCAAGAGGTTTGACTAGTTACAGGTTGTACCCCCAAGGGCTGACTTGAACTAGATGGGTGAGTAACCACATTAGTATGGGTGGGAGGAACATAAACTGTAGATTGTTCTATACCAGAGGTCTGTCCTTGACTAGATACAATTCTAGCGCCAGATAACATAGGTCGTGCCAGGGGTTGCCCCCCGACACTAGAAGGTAATGATGAAACAAGAATTGAAGGTTGGGCCCCAAGTGCAGAAGACTTGGGAGGATTGGGAAGAGACATAATATGGGAGGTGGTGGGGTTGGTAGTTTGACCTGGGTTGTGTGGTGTTACTGTGCGATCTATAATCGGTTCAATGGTTCTCATAGAATCGGTAAGTGAATGGTATCCCACAGGAACAACTGTGGAACGTGATGGTGGTGTGCCCAATATGTCATCTATTTTTATTTCAATATCTTGTGCACGGAGAATGGATGTGTGGTATTGCCTACATTTTTATTCATCCAGAGAAACTTCTTCAAAAAAATTTAAATGAGTGCCAAATGATGCAATGTCTTGTCCTATAGAGGTATCCCAAAATGGAGCATTGGGACCATAATCCGGACGGGTAGTATCATCAACATGACCTTCTGTGGGAGAATGGAACGAAGTATTACCTCGAGAAGGTTGTTGGAACAAGGAAGGCGAGTGTGAAGGATATGGTCCTCCACTTTTTGCAACCACATTATCCCCCACTTGGGAGGTGGTAGCAACTCCTTGGTCGATAGCTTCCATTGGATTTTCTCCTGAACCAGGAATAAAATTGGGTGGCAAGCCCCGTACTCTTCTGGAATGTCTTAGCTTAGGCAGTTTGTACATTTCCTATCTAACCTAGGGTCTGAAAAAACTAGAAAACACACCAAAAATTTCCCTACTCAAGCATAGGTCGAAAAAGCAAACTTAAAATGACAGGAGGAGTTCAGATAGTCAGGTCTCTCACCAAGATTGTCAAAAAGGTGCCACTCACGATATACCTCAAGTGTATGTGTGTAGTAATATCCTTGAATGTTGTTTTCGGTGTATGGCTCCAAGAAAGATGACCAAAGGGCTTTCCTCAAATGGATAAGGTATCCTAGTGGGGTCTTCCATTATAGGCAAGGTACATGGGATCTTGAATCAGTAGTAGTGTTGTCTAATGCATAATTGTACACAAGGGACCTTCCGATATACAATCAAGTACATGAAGTAACTTTCTATATACCTCAAGGGTATGTGAAAGGTCATTCGATATACCAACAGTACATGGAAGAACCGTGCGAGCCTCGGGATGTAATGCAGACAAGTAACGACAGCTCCTACGCTTAATGATGCCCGAACACATCTCTAACCTATCACTCAAATTGCTATGTAAATTTTAACCTATAACTACCATTAATTTTAAAGTGGACGGTTAGGTGAATGCATGGATTTTTGACAGAAAAAGTAAAACCATGCAATATGCATATGCAAATATTTCACTTTACCATTCGGTATGCCTACCTACGGGAGGGAAAGAGAGTATTTTCTATTGCTTCAAAACCAAAAATATTCCCAAACAACAATATTGAACACAAAATCAAAGACAGGCAGCACTTTCCAAACTCATTTCTCTTTTCTGAAAGCAATCAAAAGGGAAGGAGTCTCTTTTCTTAAAAGAAAAACAAGCAGCACACTATATGCATATGCAATCTATTTTTTGATTTGCTTTAAAGCATAGACAAATCTAACTTAAAACTATAATATTTTTTATTTTGATGAGATAGTGTAAATGCAAAAGAGACAAAAGAACATAGAGGACCTGAAAGCTTGTGAGGCCAATCAAAGATCCAATGTCTTATTCTCACTAATGATAACGACCTAATATCAGTCAAAAAACAATTTTTTAAAACAAGCAAAAAGAAGTCTCCTATGGGAACAAAAAATGAAATCAAGATGCTAATTAAATGTTTTTCTTTCAATCTATATAACAAAAATAAAAGAGATCTCTTTAACACCTAAGCTTTCGAAAAAGAAATCCTTTTACAATGACAACCAACAAGCACGGAAGAAAATGGACAATCAACAAGCCTAATCTATATTTTGGATTCTTCAAACAAACCAATATTTTACCACAAAATTTCCAACCACACGCATCAGATTCTAACACACAAGCCTGACAATGTAGAGCTGAAAGCAAATCAACTCAAATTTTTTGCAAAAAATGAGAAAAAAGAGGTCTTGGAATAAGGACTACCTAGCACCACGCTGGAGGGGTCTTGACAGAGCAGTTCTGGCCTAGCACCGCTTTTGGATAACAGCACTCGGGCGATGCCACCGCGTGATGCTAATTGGGTTCAGGAGGTGGCACTGCTTCTCGCCAACAGCATAAGATCGGTTCCCTATATAAATCCAAAACACAAAGGAGAATGATAGACCAAGTTAGAAAAAGATCAGATCAAGGTGAAAACTAATAGATTGAGAATAAAAGAGAGCATAAAAGGTCGAAATAATTTAGATCTAGGCAGATATGGAAGTTTCACACCAAAATACACTGAGTCAGATAGCAGATATGACTGAAGAGAGTTGAAGATGGAGCCTAGATTCGGATAAGAGTTGAAAAACTGAGGAAGATCAAATCAAATGATAGATGATTCAATCCCTAGCGGAGTCACCAGATTTGTAACCAAGAATATTTCACCTTCTGCAGACATAATCTATTCCTCTGGTTTGAATGGTTCAAATCCAGAACAAATGAGTGAATGACAAAGGATGAAGACCCCCCCTGGATGTCGTAGACACCTGGAATGCTGCTTCGATAGTAAACCTATGTACTTGCAACCAGATCAAACATGCAAACACATCAAAGCTACCAGAACATCATCTACTTATCCATGTTAGTGACTAAGGAATCTAACAACATTTACATGCGAAATCAAAACAACAGTAATGTGGGACGAAAATCAGCTTTGCATTAAGATGGATGGAGAAGTTTACAACCAATTAATCCTTAGTGTCGACATGCGTCTCCATGAGACCAACACTTCATCCCCATAAGCTCCAACTTTGCTCTCTATGCTCTCCAATGGCTTGGTCTAAGTGGTCAATCCAACAGCATAACAATACCTCTATAGTTCTCCCCCTAAACCATGGACATGAGCTTGTATTTATAAGGCTCAATGGATAGGAATGGTTGAGAGATTTGTGGATGAGGTGGCCTCTAAGATCCTATGATGGGGGATCTCGACCTCAACTGGCCCACAATGATAGGGATAAGGGAGGACAAGAGGCTCATGATCTAGAAGCCTCAAGCAACTTCGCTTTTTCCCATTTTACCTAGGGTATCGCTTTTCTCCTCTTATGACAGAGCGGTTTACATGAGAAACGCTTATGGACCAAAGGCCACAAGTAGTGGCACCGCTTATGGAAAACAGGATGAAGGCAGTGTGAACAAGGTACCGCTCATGGTTCACAGGGAAAGCGCGGTGCTGAGTATTTTCATGTAGAATTGACAAACAAGCATGGGTTTCCATTCCAAGTGTTGGGATTAAGGGAAAATATGTAAGTCAAAGGTCTTATCACATGGTAGTGACAGGATTTTGGTATAACAAGGAAGATATTAATTTCTGATCTATAAGGCATCCATTGTCCAATAGGATAGGTTCAATTTCAATATTGGGATATTAGAACATGGATTCAAAACTTATTATATGCTTGCTTTGCAGATCGGAGATTGTAGAACAAAGTGGAGAGGTGCTTTCAAGACCAACAAGTGTACCGGCTCTTTCAAGGTGTTTGCTAATTATTGTATTCACCATATTAATTAGCGCAATTTGTTGAGGAATGATTATGCTTTTTTAGATTTTACTATCTTTTATGAAAATACGTTGTAAATATTATGTCATGTATGCACCCAAGGAACTTTTCTCTTCCCTCATTTGAGTCTTTTCAGATCTTTAAATCTCTCTCTTGTATGTGAATTTTCAGCAATTTAGCTGATTTTTGTGTGTTCAATATTTTAGTGTCAGAGTAAGCAATGGGAATTTTCAAGGTTCTGTCGATTCACACTTGCTAACAGCCTCACAAGTATTGGCAGGAGAACCATCTGATTGGAATGAAGCGCTTGATATAATTGCTTATGGGTCACCGGAGCAGGTTTGGCTAGTTCATATGATCTTGGCATTTTGTTTTATATTTCTAGTAATTTCAAGTTAAATGCTTGTGCTTGTTTTACAGTATACCATGGTTTGGACTGTTTCACCATATGTTGCAGCATTAAAAAGTTATTATCATATAATGGAAGGATCTTGATATAATGTAGATTCTATAGTTTGTTTTAGCACTGCTTGTGCCATCTTGTTAAGTTGATCATCAAATATATCAAGTGGCTAGTTCAACCGATAGTTGACAATGTTGATGGGCAGTTGGCTAGTTTTGTGTTGGAAGTACCTGGTTTAAATACCCTCGGTGAGGGCCCATGGATACTAGTCTATGATGATTGGTTTATTACTAATCACAAATGTGGGAAAGCATCCCTTAGGTTTCCGTGCAAGGTTTTCTGTAATAATAATAATAATATTTATTAAACATGTCTTAGCTAAGGGGTTTGACTATTCAACCATGGGTTTGATCTTGGCATTTTGTTTTATATTTCTAGTAATTTCAAGTTAAATGTTTGTGTTTGTTTTACAATATTCCATGGTTTGGACTGTTTCACCATATGTTGCAGCATTAAAAAGATATTATCAGACAATGGAAGGATCTTGATACAATGTAGATTCTATAGTTTATTTTAGCAATTCTTGTGTTTTCTTGTTAAGTTGATCATCTAATAGATCAAGGGTATTTTTCAACCAATAGTCGACAATGTTGCTAGGCAGTTGGCTAGTTCTGTGTTGGCAGGTGGCTAGTTTGAATCCCCTTAGTGAGGGCCCAGGGGTACTAGTTTATGCTGATTGGTTTACTACTAATGACAAATGTGGGAAAGCAGCCCTTAGGTTTCTATAATAATAAGAATAATATTAATTAAACATGTCTTAGCTAAGGGGTTTGACTATTCAACCATGGGATCAGTAAATATGTATACATACCATCGAGTTGGCCATTATAAATATATATCTATATACACATTATTTAATTATTATATATTTGTCCTTTATGGATTCTAACCTGTAATCCTTCAGTAAATGAACTATGTTCATATTTGGGAAATGAACTTTGCTTGTTTCATTTTTCTTGAAAAAACGTTGATCAATCAAACAGTTTTGAGAATGACATGTAGGAATATTTTTATGAAGTTTGAATTTTACATCAATTTATTTCATATGTCGTTGGGCAGGAATTTGAAGGTATGAAGCTTGTTTGTCATGAATTGAATCAAGATGCGAATGATGATGAAAACACATCAATGGATGAACTTGTGAGGGATTCAAATCTCCTTGTGATGTCATTGTCAGCAAAGATAAATTCAATGTTTGGTTTATCTGTGTATAAATTTTTGTTGATATTTTTTATGCCATTGACCTGCTAAAACCTGATTATCAACTTTTGTGATTGCTTTTCAGGTAGCTAAAACATTTAATTCAAGTCTTGCTGGTGCTTCTTTAAGGGCATGTAAATACGTATTGAATAAGCTGATGCAGGTATGTGCATAGTTGACTAGTCATTTGTTTTGATAAAAGTTTTATTTTTTTAATAGTGGTTACGAATATTGTTTTTCTGAATTTGCACTTTCTTTCTACAGACATTTCAAATAAAGAAACTTTCTTACGGAGTAAAGGAAGGTACACTTAGCATTCTTATAACTGAGCTTCTCCTCTGGCTGCTCGATGAAAGGGTTCCACTAATGGATGATGGTAGCCAACTATTGAAAGCTCTAAACATTTTAATGCTGAAAATCTTGGTGAGAATCATATATCAACTTATATGATAGTGTGATATCATTCCTTGTATGGATGAAAACTTTGTTGTTGCATTGGATTGAATCTCATGGATTTTGACTTGTAGGAAAATTCCAAGCGAACTTCAGCTTTTGTAGTTTTAATTTATCTGTTGCAGCCACTAGATCCATCCAGGTGGCCATCTTGAGCATCTAAGGATGCTTTTGTTTTAGAAGTCAGAAGTTCTCTCATCTTGTTGTAAAATGTCTAATCAAACTTACAAAAGTAAGAATATTCATGATTAATTTTGTTTATTGATCCTGATGTTTCTTATTTGTGAAGGAATTTTTGGTTTCATATCCATTTTGTGTAGGTTCTTCAAAATACCATCTTTGAATTTGGTCTTGACCGCCTTCTTCAAAGCATACATGTATATTTACAGGAACTTGGAATGGAAGAAATTCATCGAATGTATGAAAATATATGTTATAATGTCTATATTGTAGTTGAAATGATTTGATACCACACTTATTATGGCATAATTGGCACTGAAGCTATGCCCATGTAATTTTATTAGTGGTATATATTTATGAGAACTTGGGATAGAAGAAATTTTTTGAAGGTTTGTTGCTGTCTTATTTATCTCTATGATGAAATTATTTGTCATAATGTCTACTTTGTGATAGAAAATATTAGATCCCATGAATTATGACATATTTGACATGCAATTCATGTCATGTACATGTAATTTTGTTAGTGAGTTATATTTGAAAATGCTTAATTGTAGTATAATATCCTGAATTCTACAAAATTATGACAGAGCTGGAGCTGACGATAAACCATTATGAATGGTCAAGACTGTATTGCATGAGCTATTCAAGCTCCATGGAATTGCAATCAAGGGCCATATTTCCATGGTTCCTATTGACTTGGAACCTCATCCTATCATTCTTTCCTATATTGATCTAAATCTTCAGGTAATTTATCAGTATATGATTAACTGGTTTATGGCTAAATTGAAATACAATACATTTCACTTGCTCCTGTAGAATCATGCTTTTTGAAAGGGTAGAGGTTGTAACTTTCAAGTTGCAACTGGTTTGTACATGCCATATCCTGTCATGTATAAGAATTAATGTTTGTTTTATATGCTACAGAACTACAAGTGGTTGTTCGTAATGATTTCAGGTAAAATTTTAGTGTCTCATGCTTGTTTGTTTTTGATACAGACTTTGGCAGTGGCTAGAATGTTAACCCCATATGGACTAGTCGGTCAAAGTCACTGGGAAGACTCTTGTGCAAATAGTGGATCCCCTGCAATGCCTTCTGTGGATGCACAATTGAAGGTTTATATCCAACTTTGTCAAATATTCAAGTTCTGCAGTGTGAATGATAAATGTCTCTATTGTGACTCAATAAAGCTCAGTAAAACTATCAGTAAACATTATGTTATGTATTAGTGTCCCTTGGATTTGGTTTAGTGGTTGGGATGTGGCATACTATGAAAAAAATCCAATTTTAAACCTCGGTGGGTGTAGAGCCATTGTGTGTATGAGGGAAGGTGTTTGACCTATTGTAGTTGGTTTTCCTTCAACAAAGGGGCTAAACATGTGTGCCATGCCAAATTGATTCAAGTGGCTAATAGGATACTTTATTGTCTTGGAATTTCAGAATTTGTTTATATTATGTATTCTTCTAGTGGATAATTAATTGTTTTCTTATGTATTTGTATATGTTACCTTATGTGTCTCCAGAAAGGGCTTGGCGTAGTATTCAAAAAGATTGGAGATAAACAAACATGTACAATTGGTTTATATGAACTCTACCGCATCACAAAACTATATCCACAAGAGGGTTTCTCAGAGGATTTTATGCCATTCATATATTAATTGGATGGATTCCGTACCACTCTTTAACTTAATTGCAAATATAGACTTCTCTCATGCTTGCACTAAGACTTGAACCTAATGTCTATAGCACGGAAATTTACTAGATATTTTAGATTTTAAATGTTTACCTTAACTACTAGATGTTGAATGGATTTCAAATACTGCTTTTCTTGTTCATCTAATCTTTTTAATGTGCAAATTTATGTACTAACATGAAAGGTATGTTACCTCTTATCTAGAGTTGTTGTTTTTTCCATCTCTTCATTTCTTGTATATATGAAACCTCTAGACTCCATTTATTAATTTATGTTTCTCAATCCTTTTCTTTTTTCTTTGTTTCTTGTAACATAGAACCACAACCTGGAAAACTCTGAACCGATGCTCTGTTGGTAAACCAATACAATGTTTTACAAATGGAAGATTAGAGATTGCTACAGATTAAATATTTTCCTTTTGAAGAATGGAAGATGATGAGAAACTTTGTCTTATTTGATGTTATGATAAATATCAATTATTTTTTATGCCAGACCTAAAGACCCTGATGCAAAGGAGGTGAAGGATTTTGTTGAGAAACAGGCAACCTTAACTGAATCCGTACTACATACTTGTGAGACAAGAGATAAACTGAGAGAGCACATAACAACTTTTTTTAACCATCGTAGATATGGCCACCCATCCAAACATGGTGATAAGTACTTCTATTTCTTTAACTCTGGGATCCAAGCACATAGTGTCCTGTATGTCCAGGTATACTTCAAAATTCCAAGAAGAGATTGATGGATGTATTTTGTAAAGGCATTATTTAAAGGATTAGGATCAACTTTTTTGTGAAAATTTAATGTCATTTGTGAAAATTTGATTTGTTGCTTGAACACATTTTAGTTATTTTTTAATAATTTGGTTGGATTGTTCTTCCTTTGTTTATTTATTTCTTCTTCTTCCTTTTTGCATGTTGGGTGGGGACATAAAATATGATTTGATTTATGTTTTCTAAACTTATGATATTCAGGAAAATATGGAAGCAGAAGCAGAGGTCGTGCTTGACCCTAACCATCTAACTGAAGATGGATCAATGGCATTAAATATTTATGTTGTGAGTGAAAATGCAGAATTCTTGGCAGTTGGCTTAAGCAACAATGGTAATGACTGTGTGAATATAAATGTTATTCGGGTGGAATATAAAAGTACAGATCTTGATTCTCTTTCATGGGTAAGTTTTCTGGCCACTTATTAAACATCATTCAATCATTCCATGAGTAGGAATTTGAAAGGACTTAACCAACAAATATATATATTTCTGAGTAGTATATCTTGGCTATCAATCTTAGAGTTGGATCTTGTTAGTTCTTATGATGGTCAATGTAACCAAGTCCTTTGATCCTCTTATTAAGTTGTTGTTTTCAATAACAAATTTGGTGTGACCATATTCTATGCTTGGAGTTGACCATATTCCACACGTATAATTTTTTTTTAAACTATACAGAAGCCCGTCGGTTATCTGACGAGCTATGGCCCTAGACCGATGAGTTTTCCATAAGTCCGACAATAGCGATCCGTCAGACGTCGTCAGAAAACCGACTAGAACCCGTCAGAAATACAACGAACTAAGCGTCACAAACACGATAAGGTGAAGCAAGGAAATTCAGAACTTACTGTCAGAGCAACGCCTAATGAGTCATTGGACATTCGACATGTCTCCGTCGGAAATCCGACAAAGCATTCCTTATGTCATAAAAAAAGAGAAGTCATATTTTCGACAAGATGGGAGTCAAAAATGCGACGGGGTTTGGCATGTGGTTGAATATCTGACGATATGCCACCAACGACAAAAAAAATTGTTGTTGTTGAATTACCGATAGGCTTCTGTCGAATTTCAGACATGGAAGCCGTCGGCTTATGGGATCAATTTTTTTTGTGAATCTTGATAGATCAACTAATCCAAGGGCGATTTATGCACCTCATCTTTCACGAGAAATGGTGTTGTCAGTTGAGGAATTAACACGGGGACTTCACTTAGTGAACCTCTCACATAGCACGTGCAATCGTGGGATATTAAAGAATACCCTTAATTTCAAGAGATATTGACCCAAAATCTTTTTGTTGAAACCCCCTCCCAATCCTTAAAAATTCCTCCCCACCCCATGTTATACCTCAATCCTTATAAACCACCCTACTCACTCCCACCTTAAACCCCTCACCCCCCCAATACCTGCAATATATTGGTTTGATTTTTTATAGTTTTAAAACCCAATATATGAACTAATGTGATAGGATATTGGTAAACAAGTGAATACCCCATGGGAATTAAATGACGTGGGATTGTCTATTGACATGGTTTGTGAGAGACACATGTTGTAGGTTTGAGAAGGTAGATTCAACATGGAATCAGAAAGTGACTAGGACAACTTTTTGACACAAAGGGATGTCATGAACATTTTCAATAGACTATCTAAATCCAAATTTCAACTAAATAAGAATGATTCAATAAGTGTTAACTTATGGTATAACCAAGAGAAAAGGTCATTATTTTTCTACCAAATTCATGAGGGTGATGTCGTACACTTTATCATTGGTATTCAAACAGAGTGGACGTTGCACAGCATGGTGAAATACACACATAATAGTATTATTGCAATGGATTCCACATTTAACACCAACAAATATGGGGTGAGTATTTATTTGGATATGGGCACATATGTATACGCGCTTTATTTTTTATTTTTTATTTAATCATCTTTAATATTTACAATGGTGTGAATAAAGTATCAATTGTACACTCTACTCATATTTAACAAGCAGCAAAGTGGAGTCCCGATTGCATGGGTAGTGTCATCACGAAACAGGTCTTTCGACATCTCATTATAGTTGTAAACACCCATGGATAGAGGTCGACAACTAGAACCAGAATGGACAGTGAATGCATTCATGACAAATGATACATTGGCCGAAATCAATGCAATATGGTATTATGTTTGGACAATAAGTACTCATATGTGCTCAATGATTTTTTCGATTAACTAATTTATTTATTTGATACAAAGGTTTTTTTCTTGTTGCAGTTCCATTATCGGTTGTCGATTTTTATTATGTGTATGGAATGTTAGAAGAGCTTGGTTAAATAATGTTTACAAGTTGGCTAGTTGTGAGGAAATTGGAAGGAAAATCTTTTCAACATTAGGTGTAATCATGAATAATTGCCATGATCCAGAGTCTGCTATCCAATACTTGAATCATTTTTATGATGAATTTGCAAATGAGAAGTGTTTCTTGGAGTACTTTTCAAGAAATTGGATGCAAGACCAAACTTTCATAAGAATCAATTAAATTTGTTGCAAAATTATTTGTTTCTTGAATATGACAAATTTCATAATTCTATAAATTTCTTGCAGATATGTGGGAAAAGGGTTATAGGAATTTATGTCATGCTAACCAAGAGACAAACAATGCCATTGAAAGTTAGATCATTTCTTTTTAAAAACAAGTTTCTTAAATGACCATAGACGGAAGTGTGCACGGTGGATGGATTGATTTATCTACACTCTCCTCAAAAGGGTCGAATTGTATTACTAGAACACTGCTCATCAAAAGAAAGCCGATTTTGTAAATAACTACAAGTTGGAGCATATCTTAGAGACATCTATGGAGAAAGCCAAAAGGATTCCTAGCCATCATTGTATTCTACATGTTGATATTCAAAATGCCTATTGGGTGCAAAGTCAATCTTCTTTGAAAAGATATCTTGTGATTTATTCAGATCATGGATTTAGTTCTTTAGATTTCCTATGGGATATGAGAGGAAATTTTTGTAATCATGTCATTAAAATAGGCATGTTGTGTGGAGACATTAACATTTCTATGGACATCAATCAATTAGATAAGTTTGATGTTGATATTGATATCACAAATAGTGGGTCTCCAATCATGCAACATGATTATGACATTGTTGATGACCAAAAAATTTCAAATGCAACAAAGGAAATTGTCAATCCTGTCATCAATGAAATTAATGACTCTGATCTTGAGAGATGCCAAGATATTTTTGATAGATGCAACAAAAATATCCAAGAAGCAATTATGCAACCTCCACATTCTATTTCAAAGGCATTATTGATGGAGGTACTTGTGGATAAGTTTGTTTCTAAAATGAATAATCAATGCATAAATGGTTTTGATTTTAAGTATAATGATAATGAGTGCACATTGAAGTGAAAGAAAATCTTTCTAAGCCCCCAAAAGAGGTCTTTCCAACAACAAAATCAGCATTCATTGCTACCAGACTTGAATGTAGATGTAGAACAATAAGAATCTTTAAACTTCCCCTTCACTGTAAAACACAAGTCAGTTTCCTCCATGAACACTACACCCATTCAAGGTCATGACAATGCTTCCAAAATTATTTCCAATGCTGATGGAACACGATATAATTTTCCAATAGCAGATGAAGGTCGCCCGAAGAAGAAATCTCTCGAAGAGGAACTAGAGGAAATGTATGCAAAGAAGAGGTCAACAACTTTTGTTCCAGGTATTATTTTTGTTATTATTTTCGAAGTGAAATGTCTCTAATGGAGTGAGAAAACATAGAGAAGCTTATAATTGTAATATATTGGCAGGTAGATAACGTGTTTTGTGATCCATGCCACAAAGGGTTGCAAGGAATAGACAATGCATTAAAAAAAATGCAAATTCATCTCAACCATCACCAATCAATCTTACACAATCACAATTAGAGTCACTTCCAACCATGCATCTATTAACAGGTTTGTTTTTCTATGGGGTTAATGTTTTGTTAGATTACTCCAGAAACATTATAATATTTAATTGTTTAGTATGTGTATATTTTTAGGTGATGTCTCTCATGTTATACAAACAAAATCAGCAAGGAAAACAAGGTTGACATTATTCCCTGGATTAGATTGATAAAATCAAAGCACACTACTGGAAATGGAAATACTACTAGAAAATAATTGTGTAGCATGGACACTCTACACTTTTTGATACATTATTTACTGTTGTAATTTTACTGCAAAATATGTCATTTTCTGTTGCAATCTTGGGAACTATATAATGTATACTTTAATGTCTTGGCTTGAAACAATGAGTTGTGATTTAGTTCCACAAACTACATAAACAAGTTACTTTCAAATTGGCATTGCCCAACCATATTGATATGTTCTCATATGGATTATTATGAATGCATGGTGTGCTTCATTCACATGGATTCTTTTCCATGAGGATGCCCTAGTTCTCTTGACTGAATGTTCCATCTAGATCCTATGCATTATTTCTATTCATTGAGTATGCGGTTTGTTTACTTGATGGCATGGATAGATTTCTCTTGGATCATGCTTGGATTATGTCACTTGGGCGATTTATGTACATGTATGGTGACATGTGGAGGCCTAATCAATTTGATGCAAATTTTGTAGTGTGCTAATCAATTTTGGGAAAAAGAGTGAAGAATTTGATGCACATTTTGTGTTGATCAAATATGGGAAAGTTGTACACGAATAATATCAATTTACCAGACATTTTACAATCCATGCATATTAGTAGAATGGTTAGAAAGCATGAAATGTTTATCAATAATGTTTTATGAAGCTTGGGAGATTTAAGTTAAAATATTTCTAAAAAAAAATAGAATCCAAAAAACACTACACTTCAATTTCATGTTTTTTAATGGATGGATTGAAAATGAAAATATATAAAGTTTGAATATGTCTATAATGATCCCATAAGGATTCAAGGGACATGAAAGAATTAACAGTTTGTAATAAGAAAATAATTTAAAAAGTGT
Source organism: Pseudotsuga menziesii (assembly GCA_001517045.1). Lineage (NCBI taxonomy): Eukaryota > Viridiplantae > Streptophyta > Pinopsida > Pinales > Pinaceae > Pseudotsuga > Pseudotsuga menziesii. The sequence continues at coordinate 272,111 of LPNX010680113.1, forward strand.
TCAATTCAAGTTTAGTTTGATATAAATCCAACCCAGAGCAGGTATGAAAGCCTTATGTGTGATTTTTAGTGGTGGAGTGCCTTTGTGTGCTCATTTGATGTCCTACAGGGTTAGAAACAAAAATCAACACAAACTAGTCTACCAAGCTAAATGCTCAGAAGTGCCCAGGTTTCCCTATCCACTTTTTCATATATATATATCCACAACTTGTGTCTAATTATGACATTGTGAGAATGATTTTATTCATGTTAAACATTACCTGGAGAATGATTATGTTCATGTTAAAGATTACGTGGAGCTGAACATTGATGTCATATATGTGTTCCAAAGCCAAATTGATGGAATACCATTCATTTATCGAGTATTTTATACTTCTAAGAAGATATTAGTTGTTTTCTTTGCAATAGTATAACCTGTGAAAATAAAATTTACGTGACTCTAGTATGTTCGTTGATTAGATCTAGTGTTCAATCACATCAAAAGTTGTAGTATTTTAGTACAAATGTTGCTCAATAACATCAAAAGTTGTAATATTTCAGTACAAACAAACCGAGTCTTCACCTTAATATGGCAGTCTTCACCTTAATATGGCAATCTTCACCTTAACATGACATATTTAATTTTGGCTTGGGCCTTCTATATTAAAAAAAATACCTTTATTCAAATGCAAAATACATTTTATTTTCCTTTTTACCCTTGGCATGCAATACTCTTTCTCTTGTGTATATTATTATGTTTTTTAAAGTTAAAAATTATATGAAAAAGTTTTGGCGTTTTGGATGAAAATGAGTTTACATTACCAAATAAAGAATAAGTCTAAATGTTCAGCAACATTTTGATCGGAATTGGTATTTTTTTTTTAATTTTAATTTTAATTTGTTGTTTATCGTTGTTTTGAATGTATAAAAGAATTTATTACTTTAGAGTAAGCATATTGAGCAAAGCACCAAGATCAAGCAAGTGATAAAATCCTAAATTTTCTTATTGGATTTCGTGGAAATCAAATAATAGAATCTTTAAGCTAAGGAAGGTATGATTAGAAAACAAATAGTTGTTTTGAATTTCAAAGTGTGTTTTAAAAAACAATGGTAGAAACCATATAAATCTCTTGTCATATATGTAATACAACCACTTGTGATCGATCAACATATAGATAGGCCATCAATAAAATGTTATGAACTCGTATCAATTTATAAATTAAAAAAACACATGCAATCAATTTATAAATTAAAAAAAAAACAAACATGTAATCAATTTAGTAGAAAATAAGGTGTTGAAATGCTTGGAGGAAAAGGAATGAACTTTTTGTCATCTATAAAAAAAATCATGTTTAGGAAGTGTGCCTCCCACAATTATATTGTAAATGCCTCGATTTCAGTGATTTTCTATTGTTTATTGAATGGACTTTGTGTTTCAATAAAAAAAATTGCATTTTTTTGGCAGACTTTGAGCCTCCCATACAGTGCCTCAACTTTCCTCCCATATAGTGCCTCAACTTTCGTGATTAACTCTGTTTAACAAAGAGAATAAGTGATCTCTGAAAGAAGGGTTATCAAAAGCAATGTTGTGAAAAAACATAGTAGATTGTGGATTGCAACTTAACTCGTACATTCAAGTTTTGAAATCTAGTCATATGCACATTGATATTGAGCGATTAAACTTATCAAATTAAAATATTTAAATTTATTTTATGTTGAAATATAAAGAGTTTTTCAAAGTTTTGAAAATAAATGTANCAAAGGAGACTATATTCATAATTAATAATGTAAGAAGTTACAAAATAGTTGTAGGTAATAGCTTATTGTCCAAACTATTTGTCATTAAAAATTGGAGTAAATCGACATAACAAAACAACATAATAATATAATGACTCCCTCTCATAGGGATTCAATTACCATTGACTATATGGTAACTCTTAAGAGTGGATTATTTTGAGAAAAAAAGGGCATGCTATCCCTCATATGGAAGAGCTTGTAGGTTTTGAGATGGCATTGAGAACCTAGACACCATTGATTGACACCAACATCGATCCCAAGCACACCCAAGTCGATGCACAAGAAGAACCCAAGATGTAATCAGAGATTGTTATTGCACGGCCTAGTGTCAAGATTCTTAACATACTACAAATAAAAACAAAATTCAAACTTAATCATAAATAATCTGAGATACTTAATCGCATCATGAGAACTTATAATAAAAACATTATTATAATCTGAGATACTTAATCGCATCATGAGAACTTATAATAAAAACATTATTAGAAATAAATTCATGGCCATAATCGGTTTACACAAAACTACAAGGTACTCGGATTTAATGACAGATAGAACCTGAAACATAAAAGACAAAGTATCATATTTAGATTGCAAGTTTCCAAAATAAATTACAAAGTAGCCTCTCGACCTTTCTGCAAAAACTCACAGCCTCCTGGATGGAACCTTCCCTCCACCTTGCAAATAACTGAATTGAATTTATAGGGATTACAAGGTCTAAGTTGTTACCAGCTTTTAGGAATCTGAATTAATCATAAAACTAAAATAAAAATAAATCTCAAACCAAATGGAAAGGATATGGAAATACTCAAATCAAAATTTCTTCAAATTGGCCACTTGTAGCTTGATCTGGACTTGGTCTTTTGACTGTTCTTTGTTTTCAGGTGTTTTATTCTCCAATTCAAGAAAAAAATTCGATGCTTGCTTGGAAGCGAACTATTCTCCAAAAGATAGGATTCAAATAAACTACGGGATACCCTACCACTTGTCCATTAGCTGCCCATCAATCTAGAAATAATCCTCAACCTGCAAACCTGGAAATGATACAAATCTTTTACTGATTTGAGAAGATTTAGGTTTATTCCAATAAATTCTCTACTCCAAATATTCAATGATTGATTTTGAAAATGAATCAAATCCCTCAAAATCTGGGTTTTGATCTTTTCCCTCCTCTAAACAGATAAAAGATGTAATTAATATTAATACAAATTGCAACAAAGTTTCCATTTGGAACAAGTAAAAATGGATCTCGGACACTTGTATGTTGTTCATGATATTGTGCCACTTGTTCTTTTTAATGCTTCAAAATTGTTTGAAGGAACCTTTAAAAACTTCCATTTCCTTTGTCAATGTCTAGCACTTGTATGATCATCCCGTGGCATGCTACATTATTGTATATATTATGAACACGCTGCTGCTGTTTTGTCAAAGAAATTCATTTTCCTCAAAATGAATTTTTGACTTGTGCAACCAATCCATAGTTGCAAAATATTGAAGAAAGTAATCTTACGGTAACCCATGGTATTTACCTAACCGTGGTATTCACCCACGATATTATTGCTCTCTCTTTCCTATTTAAACAAGCTCCTAATAATGAGAAGGCAGTAATCTGCCCGTGTGTTTTCTGTTTGCTTTGCTCTTTTTCTTTCACATGGTATCAAAGCTTACGGCCTAATCCTTCATTATTGAGGTAAGCCTTTTCAAAGAGTGGAAAGCACTCTAGCTCAAGCAGAGGGAGTGATTACTCGATCTGATCAGGAGATCGATGAGGTGATTTAGAGAGGGTGAACGCCATTGTTCATTCCATTGCAGATTCTCCCTAAACTCTCTGATAGCCATTGTTCAAACGATATTCAGAAGTCTAGTGTGTCTAAGCAACGCAAGAGAAGCACATACCAAAATATTCAATAAATCAGTTGGCATATAAAGAACATGTGTGGCCTTCTCGAGCACGGTGGTCGATCCATATTTCAATAAGCCGGTCTCCCTCAATATTACACCTTTGGAGGCAGCAAGATCTAGCAGAGACTGTGAGAATCCCAACATTAACAGATCCGATTTCCATTGGGGAATATGTTGCTCTATATCTTCATTCAATTGAGAGGAGTCATTAAGACATGAATTGACAAGAGAGGGAGCATGATTCTCCATATTGAATTAAAAATAGAGAATTCAAATAGATCTGGAAAAATACTAGTGACGCATTTACGGTATTACTGTATACGAGGAGCCAGCGATCTGACAGGATCCAGCGTCGTGGTAGATTCTGGAATATAATCTGCTCCACCTGAGTCCGTGTTCGTATCTACTATTTTTTTTAGTGGTGCCATCCAGATCGCGCCAATTGGGCATTTGCATGGAAAGATTCAGAAGCTGAAGCGCTCTGTGAATCGATCCAGATCTCAGTGGTGAGGCGGAGTTTTTATTTATTTTTCTTTTGTTTTGCACCGTCTCTCTCCCACATTATGAGAGCGGTGCCACCACCTCTTGTCTGGAGTGGAAAAGCGGTGCCATCGCACTGCTATTATCTATAAAGAGTCGTGAACTGCCAGGACTTACAGTGATTTCGAGCACCGCACCCCCCCCCCACTGCTCATTGCCCGATCACTATTGGAGCGGTGCTGTTACTAAGAAAGTTTTTTTTTTTTTATTAAAAAAAAGGGGCACAAGGCTAAGCACAGTTTTTTGTTTTTATTTTAAAAAAGAAAACAAGAGGAATTTTTTTTTAAGTCATATCCAATGGCTAATACAAGATCTTTGAAGCTGATCTCCGGACCTATTTTGACCATTTCTGCAACTCAACAAATGTTGGGATATGGTGGAAACCGAGTTCATAGAACCCGAAGCGGTTGCTCTGGCCGCAATGAATAATGCCCATAGAAATTCTCTCGAGGCTCGTCGAGACCGAGATCTCACAGCCACATGGCTGCTCCAAAGCTGCATTGAAGAGTCCATTTTCCCAAGGATTTTAGGTGCTACCAGTGCACATCAGGCTTGGAATCTACTTGCATCGGCATACAAGGGAACCGATCGCGTCAAAATAGTAAGACTGCAAACCCTATGCCTTCAGTTTGAAAGTTTAAAGATGAATGATTCAGAATCTGTAGATATGTTCATGACTAGGGTTTCGAGTCTTGTGACCCAATTCCAAACCTATGGTTAACCACTAGAACAAAAAATAGTTGTTCAAAAGATTCTTCGGTGTCTCACCAAGAAATTTGCTATGGTAGTGACTGCCATAGAAGAAGCCAAAGATCTATCCAAGTTCACCTTAGAAGAGTTGACTGGATCTCTTCTATCTCATGAAGCGCGATTCACTCAAGTAGAAGAATCGCTAACCAATGCATTCAGCACTCAAGCTTCCCTCAATAGAGGTCGAGGCAAAGGAGGATGAGGTAGAGGAACAAGAGGTCGATGGTCTCGATCTACAGAAGATAGAACCAGTCACAATCATGAACAATCAGAGCACTTAGAACACTCTCACCACTCTCAAGGTCAGAGGGGAAGAAACAAGATATGGACAAATAAGTCCAATGTTCAGTGTAACTACTACAAGAAGTATGGAAACTATGAACGTGAATGCAGAAAGAAGCAAGCGGACCAGAACAATAACTAGAACCACAGCAGAGCCAATGTCTCCAAAGAAGAAGAAGGATCGTCAGAGGTGATGTTTATGTCTTATCAAGAAACTGAAGACCACTGCAGCTCAGATCTATGGCTACTAGATAGCGGTTGCAACAATCACATGACAGGTAACAAGTCATTTTTCTCTAGTCTGGATTCCTCTATTATCACGAATATCAAACTAGGAGATGACTCTCTGGTTCCAGCAAAAGGGAAAGGTGTTTTATGTACCTAATTTGACTGTAAATTTGATTAGTATAGGTCAATTACTTCAAAATAAGTATGATGTTAGGTTTCATGATACATACTGTGCTATCTATGATAAACCTCCCAGTAAGAGACTCATAGCCAAAGTTGAAATGACCAAGAATAGAATCTTTCCTCTTAGAATTAGGAGTGCTAACCTTCCACATCCTGTAGTTCATACAGTTTCTAGTCAAGATCAATCTTGGTTATGGCACTGTAGATTTGGTCATCTTCCTTTCAAAAGTCTCCATCTCCTACACAAACAGTCAATGGTCAAAGGATTACTGGTTATTCATAAATAATCCAACACCTGTGAGGATTGTATCACTGGTAAACATCACAGGGATAGTTTTCCCATTTCCACATCTTGAGCCAAAGAGCAACTTGAGTTAGTTCATACAGACCTCTGTGGACCCATGCAAACCCAATCCATAGGAGGCAGTTTTTATTTTCTGACCTTTATTTTCTGACTTTAGCAGAAAAACATGGATTTATTTTCTCAGGCACAAATCAAAGACCTTCTCCAAATTTAAAGAGTTCAAGTCTCTCACTGAGAAGCAGTCTGGAAAGTCCATTAAAATGCTCAAGTCAGATGGTGGAGGCGAATATGATTCACATGAGTTTTCATATTTTTGTAAGCAGCATGGCATCCAAAGACATTTCACCACCAGATACACTCCACAGCAGAATGGATTTGCTGAACGAAAGAACCGGACCATCATGAACATGGCCCGTAGCATGCTGTCACACAAGAAGCTGTCAAATGAGTATTGGGCTGAAGTTGTCGAATGCTCAGTCTATTTGCTCAACAGATCACCCACTGTAACTGTCCAAGACAAGATTCCTGAAGAAGCATGGAGTGGCACTAAGACTAGTGTCTCACATCTCAGAATATTTGGTTATGTTTCCTTTGTGCATATACTTGATGAACTCAGAAGAAAGTTAGACAAGAAAAGCGAGCACTGCATTTTCACTAGTTATAGTGAACAGCACAAGGCATACAAACTATATAATCCTGTCACCAAGCAGCTTGTGGTGAGCAAAGACGTAAAGTTCATTGAAGACAAATGCTGGAGTGATCCTTTAGACATACAACATGAAGATCACTCATATCAGCTAGATCTACCTATCAGACTTCCAAGATTGGAAGTACAGCAGCAAGAAGATGCAACAGATGGTCCACCACAGAACTGGAAAACCAAAAGCTTGACAGAGTTATATGAACAAACTCCAATTCTTGACGAACAACTTCAGTTTGCTCTCTTCTCCTGTCAGTCCACATATTTTAATGAAGCAGTGAAGGATGCACAGTGGGTAAAATCCATGAATGAAGAGATTAATGCAATAGAGAAAAATCAAACTTGATCTTGTTGACATCCCTGCAAACAAAATCACTATTGGAGTCAAATGGGTCTATAAAACCAAATTGAATGAAAAAGGAGAACTTGAAAAGAACAAGGCAAGGTTGGTTGCCAAAGGTTATGCATAGAAGTATGGTATAGATTATGATGAAACCTTTGCTCCTGGAGCAAGGATGGATACCATCGGAGCTATACTTGCCATTGCGGCACAAAATCAATGGGCTGTGTATCAAATGGATGTGAAATCTGCCTTTCTTAATGGCATTCTTGAAGAAAAAGTTTATGTAGACCAGCAACCTGGTTATACTGTCAAAGGTCATGAAGACAAAGTGTATAAGTTGAAAAAGGCCCTCTATGGTCTAAAACAAGCTCCACGAGCTTGGTACAGTAGGATTGACTCCTACCTCATCAACAATGGTTTCAACAGAAGCAACAACGAGCCCACTCTGTATGTCAAAACAGAGCAAGGTAAAATACTGATGGTATGTCTTTATGTTGATGACATGATTTACACTGGTAATTTGATGCTTGAAGACTTCAGGACAGTCATGAAAAAAGAATTTGAAATGACTGATCTAGGACTCATGAAGTACTTCCTTGGTCTGGAAGTTACTCAAACTGATAAATGTATTTTTATCTGCCAGCATAAGTATGCTACTGATATTTTGCAGAGATTCAGAATGGATAAATGTAAACCAGCAGAAACCCCTATAACTCTTGGCACCAAGTTAACCAAGAATGGTGATGAACCAACATTAAACATACACTCTATAAACAATTGGTAGGAAATTTAATGTATTTGACTGCAACTAGACCTGATTTGATGCATGTTGTCAATCTTATTTCCAGATTTATGGAGTCTCCCAAAAACTCTCACTAGAATGTTGGAAAAAGAATACTGAGATATGTTGCAGGCACACTTCGATATGGCCTCTGGTACACTCATACACTAGACAGTACTCTTACAGGGTACACTGACAGTGATTTTGCAGGTAGGCTTGATGATACGAAAAGTACATCTGGTTATGCTTTCCATTTGGGTACAAATCTGATCTCTTGGGCATCTCAGAAACAACCCATTGTGAGCATGTCTTCCGCAGAAGCAGAATATGTAGCAGCCACCACAGCAACTTGCCATGCAGCTTGGCTAAGAAGACTATTGAAAGATATGGGACACACTCCAAAAGATCCCACATCTATATTCTGTGATAATAACTCTGCAATACAGTTGTCTAAACATAATGTATTTCATAGAAAAAGCAAACACATTGACACTCGCTATCACTTCATTCGTGAGTTAGTCAATGAAAAAAAAATTCTTTACTGTTTTGTGGCTCTAAAGAGCAGTTAGCTGACATGTTCACCAAACCATTAGGAACATCTGCATTTGTATATCAGAGAGAGCACTTAGGCATAGACAATGCTGAAGATGTACTACCAGTTGAGATTAAGGGGGTGTATTGAAGAAAGTAATCTCACGGTAACCCACGGTATTTACCTAACCGTGGTATTCACCCACGGTATTATTGCTCTCTCTTTCCTATTTAATCAGCTCCTAATAATGAGAAGGCAGTAATCTGCCCGTGTGTTTTCTGTTTGCTTTGCTCTTTGTCTTTCACACAAAACACATCGAGCTTGTGAGAAAAAGATGGAAATGACCCTGCAATTCGAGTCAAGCACACTGAGGTAAGTTCTAACACCTTAGAATCATGATAATGAAAAAGATTTGTGAGCACAGGCATAAATTTCATAAAAAATATGTTGTGTCTGCAGGAAGGTCTTTCATAACCTGTCAAGACTTTTGCTTGATATTTTATTTATATTTGAAGGCCTGAGTGTAACTGCATCCATCTTCAGAATATTTAAAAGATTCATATCTTTACCAAAAACCTTCGCCATCAAATACCCTGCGTCATCTATTGAAAAATATACCAAGCATAAGTAATCAATAGGTGTGCATTACCAATATAACCGATTTTTGGGATTACAAACCTATTTGTGCATTAGCATAGCATAGCTATTTCTTCATTTAATCTCTTTCAACAACGATGGAGATTAGAAACTCATGCTAACAAGGATCATGTTTTCAACATAAACTTTGACATTTTCTATCAATGACTGTCTTGGAAGGCTATAGATGAAATATCAAAATTAAACATACCCCTGGCATTCCTGTTTATATTTGTTGGTGTTGACCCGTGGATTCTCTTAGCCTACTGTTTGTCTGGGATTTAGCATTTGGATTCTCATTGGCACTTGGATTTGGGATTTAGCATTTGGACTCTCATTGGCACTTGGAAATAGTGCTTGATGTTTTTAGTCATGCAAATAAAAGAAAAGAATTATGAACCGAAAAAACTCAAACTCCCACTTTGTTTCCCTTCTGTACAAGTAAATCCAACCCTTTGATCATTTTGTTCTTGTAATAAAACTCGATTTCATTGTGCTTTCTTTGGCGTTCACCTTTGAATGCGTTTGGATCTTGACAGCTTGGGTTATGCATTCATCATGATGTAGCAGCTTAACACATAGCCAACAATTTAGACACCTACGGGCTTGGAGTTCTTCAATTCTGCCAACGCATTTTGTTTGGTGCACCTGTGGTTGTGCGCTCGGACTCTCCATATGGCAACTGCCTCGATGCTTTAACTCTTCATGTGATGTTCGACAGTATTGACAACCATAAGATTCTTTTGGCATTTGAAATCTGGATTTAAAACCTTTTAACAACTGAATGCATTCATGTACATTATCAAACTCTTCTTCACATTCAAACATTGTCCTGACATTTAGAACTGCCCAATGCCTGTTGTCTGGATATCAACCCCTTGATGCTCGAAGGGTTGAATTTGAGATTGCCTCTTGGGTATTGAAAATGTAGCTCCCGATACTAACATTAGCATTGAGAGGCTACAGTACAAGTTAGTTTTGAAGTTGTTTGGGTGCATCATGGTGGTGGCGGTGAAGGGAAGAACAAAAGTGGACATGATAAGGATCAAGATTACCAGAGTAGCGAGAACATGGAAGGTGGATCTGGAGATGATATTTCAGACCTTAACCATCGTCGAAAGAAGAGTTACCATAGGCATACTCCTCAGCAAATTCAGGAAATGTAAGCGTAAGAAATTAAATTATGTTGGTTCATCCATTATGGACTTGCTACTACTCATCTTTGTCCATCACGGGAGGAAAGTGTTTATGGAATTTGGGTTTCTGCAGACTTTTCAAGGAATTCCTTCATCCGGATGAGAAGAAAAGGCAGCAACTCAATAAAAAATTGGGTCTTCAACAAAAAAAACTGGGTCTTGCACCTCGGCAAGTTAAATTATGGTTTCAGAATCGTCGAGCATAGTTGAAAGTAAGTAATTAATACTCAGTCTGCTTGGTATACAATATATTACAATTAATTTATGTCTTGCACTTTATCTCATGTTTCTTCCATCATAAACATGAAACATTTCTATTTCATTACACAGAAGAAAGCTTTGGGAAGGTTCAGAGTGCTGGACAACAGAAGCCTTGGCCTAGTGATGGAAGCAACCAACGAGGAGCTCGAAACCCTTGCAGCATCTCCAGACGCAGCGGAAGAGTGGCTTCGCTGGTATTGCTGAAGTCATAATCATGGACACCTGACTGAGAGAAATATCCCCTTCCTGATTTTCTGGTGTGAATTCCGTCTGATCTATTATGCCGGACTCCTCTCTGTGATACTCTATTTCCTGAATTTTGATTATACCTGAAAGCGCGCGCAGAGGATGAGGGCGTTAAATTTGAAACTGAACTCAGAAAATTGTTGAATGAATTCGAGATAGGGATGTGGATGAAAGGCATTAAATTTTCCTTACGTAACGCTCGTATTGTAGTTTGATATGGACATCGAGATGTCAGGCCTAGAGACGGTGGGGCGGTGACAACGACTACAGCTGGGGAAGTGAAGTGGTTTTGTAAAAAGTTCGGTTGAAGAAAACGGGGAGTTTTTGTTAGCTCATATTCCACTCCCAATGAATCTACAATGGCAAACTCTTGAATCTACAATGGCTAACTCTTATTGTCAAACTCTTGAATCTACAATGGCTAACTCTTATTGTCACAATGCAACATAGGAGAAGAGACGTATAATAACTACAATTTATTGAACCACAATTAAAAAAATAGGCACATGGACTCTCATTTATTCTGTATGAATGTCAATGAAAAATGAGAGAAACCCACTCACCATACCACGGGAATCGAAGTAAATCGGAAAACAAGAACGACGTCCATGATGGGCGTTAGGGGTTAAATTTGACGGGAGTATACCCGTATTTGGGTTTTTTACCCGTCAAATACGGGTGAATATGGAAAAAACCCGTCATCTACGACTTGCATTTTTTAAAAACAGTAGTAGTTTTGACGGGTATCTATAAAATTTGCCAGTATCTAATTTATATATATATTATATATATATATATATATATATTACCAGTTGTAATTTGTAAAGGCCAGCTATTGCATCATTTGGCTCACATTATGTACTATACAATCTCTCATCAATGATCATCGTTCATGAAACATAATCGTTTGTGGATAAAATTAAATTTTGTACAATTCAACCACGGGCCACCATTGGGCGATGACGAATTCCAGTTCTTTGTTATGTACATAAGTCAAGTCAAAGTTGCATAGTAACTTTGGAATGTTGTCAAACTTCCATGGTCAAGTCTTTTGAACTTCCATGGTTTTATAAAATATGTGAAATTGAGATGTTATCATTTTGGAATTATCTTTTCTAATAGTTACGACTCACGGGAATCTCTATGGTTTTATAGAAAATAATAATGTGGAAGGGGTGAGGATTTTCTACGCCTTGACCAATAGTTTTTTTTCCAAGTAAAAGTAAAAGTAAAAGTGACGCGGGGAGGATTTTCTACCGTTTAACATGTAGATTTAAAAGTAAAAGTAAGTGACGCGGGGAGGATTTTCCCGTTTAACTTGTAGATTTAAAATGAATTGAATGCAATAAGTGTACATTATTCAAACTTGTTTATCATAAATCCTTTACATAACATGCTCAACGAACAAATGTAACTGTTCTCTTAACAATGTGACAAGGATTTTGCAAATTTAACAAATTTTAAAATGTGTTCAAATGATTTTATTCCACTCACACAAATTTACTTCATTGATAGTTACAAAATATGACTTCTATGAGAATAGATGAGGAGATTACTTCTTCGTCTATTTCATATTCTCTCCAAATACATAGTTTGAAAGAGACTAGATTTCATCACCAACTCCATAAATACTTTCATTCAAATACACAACATTTGAGTTAGAAATAGTGACTGTGATTCAGATTTATGTGTGAACAAAATGAAAAAAACATATATAGAATCATAAACACATACATATTGCAATGAAAACATAGATACAATAAACACATATTCTATTAAATGGGTAATATAGAATATACTGTAAATACAACAACTAGAATGGTGGTAGCTGTCTCTGGGAAGAGACATGGATGCTATAGTCATCCATGCCAAGATGAATACAAAATGAGTCCAAAGGGGCCTATTTATAATAAGAATGAGGGAGAGAACCCTAAAGGTTCAAAACATAAACCTAGAAGATGAACTCTCATAAAGTTTGTGGCCCCAAGGTGGTTAGTTGACCAGTCACCTTATCGAGGTCATAACTTTTGCATACGATGTCCAATTTGGGAAGTAAATAGCCCATTGGAAAGGTCTATTTGAGTTTTACATCTTCATATTATGGCCAATTGTATGCTATTATCGACCATTTTCTCCCCCCTTCAATCACCAAAAAATGTCATTTAGGGCCTCAAAACGACCCCAGAAGTTTGGGACGCGAAAAACCGTAGAAAAATAATTAGGAAACTTCCAAAATGGACAAAATTTTTGAGCCAGTAGAATATAAGGTGGGTGGCCACCAATCTCCATATAAATAAGAATGTGAGGAGGATTTTCTTCTAGTTGCAAATATTTGTACTTAAACCTTGGAATTTCACAAATTCTTCACTTCAATGAGAATAGTTCAAGAGGTAATTTCTTCACCAATTTTACAATTTCTCTTGCAAAGGCATAGGTAAAGAGGCATATAATTTTTTTCACCAATTTCATACATTTCATTTAACTTCATAACATTTGGCTTGGAGAAAGTGAATGTGAGAATAACTTTAGTCCAATCTTGAACCCTGATTTTATTAAATCTAAACTTATATATTCCTAGTCTAAATTGGATTTTTAATAAGATTAAGAAACATTTCCATAATATTTGGTATTAGTAGTATAAGATGAAAGTTATCTCAAATGAGTATTATTTTATAGTACCAAGCCTTATAGAAATTATTCTTATCCAAATTTAAAGGCTAATTTAGACATTGAATAAAGTCCAAACTTAATGAAATCATGGTTCTTGTTTGAGAATTTTATAATTTCAATTTTATAAGAATGGTTAAAGAGACAACATTTATTCTCCAATTTAAGAATATATTCTTAATATACATAATATTTGTCCTCTATAACAAATAAGTAGACATCAAAATTATTCTCACTCATTGATTCTCTTTTTCAATACAATCAATTTGAATAAGGAAACTTTTAAGTTGACGTTCAGTGTCCCATTGTCTGCTAAAATCACACGAAATTTTTATTTGTGAAGCGTGTGCATGCATGGGAAAAATAATGGTGGGAAATAGTGAGAAAAGTGCCCATGGGATCTATTTTCACAAGAGGGCACACATTATCAAAGCATGCACGCCCTTGTTAGTAACACGTGCATGCCCTTGTTCCAGTTATTACACCATTGGTTGGTCTTACCTACCACCATGGGCTTACACCTTTAAGGATGCATTAGCATGGGTTCCATTAGGATATTTTGGGCACCAAGTATAATATGGACACCATGATGAGGTTTTCTGCACCAAGTATAATATGGACTGATGAGGTTCTTTTTAAAGTACAAATATTTGCAACTATTTGAAATAGAAGAAAATCCTCCTCACATTCTTATTTATATGTGGAGATCGGTGGCCACCCACCTTATATTCTATCATGGTTTTCCTTGGACTATGGTTAAGTCTTGGAGACAACCATATAACATTTTCATAATACATGAATATAATATATAATGATTGTTGGACTAATATGTTCTAGTATAAGATTCTTTTATATCCTAGAAATAAAGTTTTAATCCCTTAAGATACCTATATTCTATGTAACAGAAAGATGGATATGCCTGCAAATAACCCATTCATAATTCTAAATGGAATAATAACAGCATGCCATCACTTAGAATGATAGCATGCAATCTAGTGGTAGTACATATTATCATGAACCATGAAATCCCCATTTATTTTATAATATATATTGGTTGTCATCAAACCAAGGTTAGGGCCCTAATACTTGTTTCTATTTTGAAAAACATATTAATTGTATCCATATTATACTTGTAAAGTAATGATTGGATTTATAAGGCGTTTTTGATGGCTTCCTACCCTATGAATTCTCCAAGGACTATATTTTAGTACTTAAGGAATATTTTGTTTTCCCTATACCATGGTGTTGAGGCCTGGAAAATCCCAAGTAACAACAGTAGGGATTCTCCCCAATAAGCGTTCCCAATTAGCTCGGTATTGTTTGGTATGGGAAATATGTCTGGTTTACGGTCCGGCTACCGTAAGTCAAGTAACGGTTAAAGCTTGTTTTACCAGCTGCGTCCCAGTCCACCGTTTAAGTGTATTTTTTAATTTTATCTGTATATATGATATTCAAGTGCCTAGTTAAATGCAATCTATAGAGATAATGAAGAGTTCACAATGTGATGTGCAGGTTTTTACCTCTCGTCTTATCTCTTTCGCTTCTAAATCATAAACAAAGAACAACTATGCTAATGCTAACTAATTCTCTCTAACCTATCCCTAGGGAGCAAGATTGTAATTAATGATGAGTAATGTACTGTAAAACATGCATAGAGAATATTACAGATAGTTGTTGAATGTAAGTAGAAAGATAAACAAAGAGATAGCTCATTGTTAGTTAAAACATTCATTACTCAATATACTACGTAAGTTTCACAAAATAAATAGGAAATCATTCATAACATGGAAATAATTCGTAAGTTAGAATGATCTCACAGTTCGTAGAAAAAGATGAAACAGAAGTAATTCCACATTCAACCAATCTATAGCATGCATTTGAGACTTCACAGTGCCTTCTCCAGCAGAAAATATGACTTCTTTATTATAAAAGGAAGTAGTTCTTCTTACAATAACTTTTCAGAAAGATAGCATGAAAAAGGTCCTTTAATCTATCGACTTGATCTCTATTATACAATTTCAAATGTCTCTTATTCTCCCCTTGCCCTTTGGGCTTCTTTTACAAATCAGTTACAAAAAGGCCTTTGTCTCCTACTGGACTCACTAACTTAGGCAAATATTACAAAATGTATTAATAAAACAAAACATGTTAAGTGGACCCAGCCACATTATTTATAAATTTCTTCCAAATATTTGCATCTGTCACTCTGGTCTCAAACCCTGATGGCTCTAGGAATCTAATAGTGATCTCATGTTTGGAAACTTGGGCTTTTATATTTTCCACTCTGGCTGGAATCAAATGAAGTTGATCTTCCAATAGATGATTTCTCACTGCTGCCTGGGTTATTACAGTTTTCAACACCTTCTCATCTAAAATTTTGACCAGCTGAATACCCGATTCATCCTCCTGCCATATGACCTGCAATTACTTTAAATATTCTTCATGCTCAGGTAATTCTTCTGACCCTTTCTTTGCACATGTTTGACAATGGTTATAATTTGTTATCACTTTTCTACAGAATTATGTACAAACACTTTTAGTCCTTTGGACTACCTTTACCAATTCCTCCGTAGCTTTACTCCTGAATTCTAACAGTTCATTCTCTAGCTTCACTGTCTCTAAGTTTTTGATGGGTGCATTAGCTGGAGGTTCCTTGGTTGTTTCCAACCAAGTCAAACGTCCTTGAGAATCTCCAGTATGTCTTGGGTCCTATCTAAAAAATAAGAAGTTGTACTCACAATCTCCTCCAACCTAACTTCTACTTGTCGAACTTTCAACATATCATCTGCTATTTGAAGCTGCATCTAATAAATTTTACTTCTGAGCATGAGCGCATGCTTCGTCAACGACTCAATATCCATTCTTTGTTCATTTGCTACTTTTAATAAAACTTTTCCAATGAAGCCTTTTGGGCCTCCAATGCTACTACTTGGGTTTCATAATGCTTGGCTTTCCCCTTACCAGTAGTCTTCTACAGCTCCAACTCTGCTACCTTATTTTCTAGACATCCTTTCTCCTTAATCAAATCTTCATTTGACGATTTCAAACTGTCCCGTTCTACTCCTAAGATTTGATGTCTCTGCTGAAGCCTTTCAAAATATGATAAGGTAGCCTCATGTTGTCTTTTGGATTCTCTTCCTACATTTTCTTCTTTCCTCAACACTTCTTTCATTTTAGCCATGTTTCCCTTGTATTGTTCAATTTTTTCGATAAGCCTGTCCACATTGTGAGCATTTGCATGGGAATTTTCAATGCCCATAGAAGCCAACTGCTTCAGGTACTCTTCTACATTCTTCATGACTGTTCTCTCCATCACTGTGGTCACCATTGGCTGAGTTCCTACCTTCAATGTTTTCTCTCTCCTCCATGTAATAGATTTCGTTTTAGGATCAAAACGAATATCCTCCAAAGATACCACATCGTATTTCTTTGATGGTGTAAAAGGTACAAGCCCCATTTTAGTTATGGGCACATGAACCCCTGTAAGGATGCTTCTAGATGTGGCTGGCAGGTTCTCTGGTTTATCCCGCATAGGGATTTTCTCTCAACCTCCACTACCTTGAACTTCTTCATTATGATGTTCTTTCCATTATGGAATCCCTCCTGTATCCTGCATTCCTTGATCAGAGCTTGAATCCCCTTTATCCAAGGGTTTCTCCCACTCTGCTATTTTCTTTAAAACAACCTTTGTGCTCTTTTGCTTAGCAGCTTCAGCCTGATCCTTCTACGCTTCTTCTTCCAACAACCTTTTTGCTCCTGCTGTAAGCCTGCGAGTGTTTTCCTCTTGGGATTTCTTTGCAGTGAGGGTGCTCTGGCGCCCTCCATACATTCTTAGATAAGTTCCCTCTTTGGTGAAACAATAGTCACCATATTCTTTTGTAGACTCTACTACTCCTTCTGATAGACATGGATAGTCTTCTAAAAAGATTAACTTATATAGGGGCCTTATGAATTCCTCACAAATTAACTAATAACGATTGTGATATTTGTGGGCTCCCATCATATGATATGCAACGTAAATAGGATTTTTTCCCTCTATCCATACACAATTTAGCTTCTCAAACCGGTGCCTATAGAGTATACAATCTATCAAGAAGGATGACATAAAGAATTATGATTTGTTATGCTTTAAACCTTCCTAGGCTGCCTTGATACCTTTGGACAAGTTTCTAGTAGCTATATCTTCCCAGTTAAAAATTGTTCCCTCCATAGCTACATAATACATGAGGGGAATCCAACCAAAGTTATACTTTTTTCCATCAGACCTACCATACACTCTACTTAACTTCAATGCTACTATTATGAATGGTGTTCGAAGATGAGCCATTTCATATTCTCTTGACTGCTTATGTTTGAAGGTCTTTCCCTCAGTCATCAACCCCTTTACTGTGGCTGTATAGTCAAATTTAAGACTCTTGACCCAATCTGTTGTCACACTTATTTCTCCTTCTGGTAGACTGTATGCTTTTGAAATGAATTCTGGTGCGAATGATGCAAGGGGCTTGCCCTCTTCATCATTTATTATCATCCCTACCGTGTCTATTTTTGGCAACAACCAACCGATGACTTCTGCGCATGGAAAAAACTCTGGCCTAGTGGCTATTTTGGTTAACCCGAACCTCAAAATATTCTCGTATAGAGATAGATCCCCCAACCCAGCTTCTGGCAATTTTCTCTCAACCATAATAGGATAGATCTGGCCCCATTTTAGCTCAGGATCTGCCCCTATAATTGATTTCATGCCTTCATATACTATCTCGTCTTTTACCGCAGGCGGGACTTCGACAATATCTATGTCAGAATCGCTTTCAGTGATTTTAAGCTTCTTCCTCCCCTTCTTCGACATGGTTTTGACAGTACACAGTACCTGCAAAATAAACTTGTCTTAGCACCCATACGATAAATGTAAGTGAAACCAAACCTATGTATACATCACCACAGCATAAAAACTAAATTTCCTTACCCTGTTAGTTTCACCCATTAAAACCAGCAATACAAGGTACAGGTCAGGGTTACATCTAGAAAAATTATGTGGGCTACAAGAAACCACTTGTTGAAAAACCCCATGGGCTCTTCTTCTTCATCGGCCAAAAAACCCCCACTCGGTGTCAGAAACTCTCTCTTACAGGCACAACAAAGCTTCAAAGAATCCAAAAAATGGCGGTGATTCCCTAGGGCAAAAACAATGCCCTAAATCCCCCGGTCGATACCTAAGGATTTTCCACCTATGGGCTCTATATAGAAAAAGAAAACCGTAGCCCATACGAACACCCACGCATGAGCGGTCGACTGTTTTCATATTGGCGCAATGCTCGGCTTCTTTAGAACTCATCTCTAACCTAGCATACTGGGCGAAAAAACGCCTCTGAACATGCATAAGGCTTAGGTTATTTATTGGGGGGGAAATACACCATGACAACCCAACCAAAAATAAAATGGTAAACAACACCCCTTATAAACCCCGCCAAACCTAACCACCAATGACTATGGATAGCTTGCATGTCTAAACAAATCATTTACTGGGATAAAATATAAGGAACCTACCTCTCTAGTCGAAAAAAACGCCATGCAACTAAAAATGACCAATGAGCCTGAGCCACGTGAGCTTCACCAAAAAATTCACATAGTAAAACGGATAGCGTTCTCCAAGCTCACCAACTCCATAAAAACAAAATGTAAAAAGAAAAACAAAATGAGAAAATAAATAGGATTTTCGGGCTTTTAAAACCCCTAATTCACTTGCACGTGCTAACCAAAACACCGTTGGTGCCAACCAACCACGAGACAGAGAACTTAAATCATCATGGGAAACTCCCCAACATGTTGGATTGAACATTCAACTCTATCTGCAACAGCGGCTCACAATCCAATATCTTTCCGCGATAGCGCATCGGACAATACCTCCGCAACAAAATATGCGGAACACCCCTCCATGGTGGGTCCAACAAGAAGAAAATACCGCCTTAGCAGCTCTCAGATGTCAAATAAAATGAACCTCAAAGTCTGCCGCCATAATGGGGCATGACTTACATAGTTATCTGCCTTAGTGGTACCAGATGGACATTGGCTCGGAAGATAGAAAAATACCCTCTATAGTGGCCTGAACATGGAACTCCTTCCGCTACAGCGCTAGTGAGAGAAAAATATCCCCATCATTGCGGCTCACAAATTGGGAAAGGCTCACTGTAGCGGCTTGAGAAAAAATAAGATCCCACTGTAGTGGCTCGAAACTGAGAAACCAGCCGCTGCTGCGGATCAAAATTTGACTTTCATCTTTGGCTAAAAATGAAGAATTTGAAAATTCATGATGGACAGGAAAATAAAAAAGACAATCAAAGCAAAGACAAACTAAGATCTTCAAAGGGGGGCCAAAAAATGTCTTAAAAAATATTTTTGGGAAATGTTGCAGCAGCAACAATTGGTGACTAACTGGCGGACACAGATCTTTGAACAACTGATTTTTCAAACAACAATTGCTTTTAAATGTATCCCATTCAAAACCATATTATTGAATTCCTTTAAGATGCCTAGATTTTCCAGAATACAATATTTATGAACTTTTAACATTGATTGTGGTCCAATGGGATAAGAAAACCAAGCTTTCAAAGTCTCGACAACTCTTCTGAGGCAAAGATATGAAGTTTAGTTTACCTCTGCCTTCGGATAACTTCCAACTTAGACACCACATGATTGTAACATATTGTGAACAAATATATTTGTTTGTTCCTCATTCCCATGTGATTTTTGCATTCTTTTGATGCTTTTAGAATTTTGTCCTTTTGAGTCCTCCCGGATTTCTTTCTATCTGAAATTTGGTTTAGGTTATTCCATCTATAGTGTCCTTTTGTGTGAGAGATATTTTGATTTCAACTCACGGATGGAGAAGAACTTTCAAGCAATCTTATTCAAACTGATTTTGTTTAGTATGTCTTTTTGATGGATGCTTTCTTTCTGAGATACTTGACTCTTTTAGCCTTCTGGCTTTCAATTGTGGCATGGGATCATTTTAATACCATACAACTGCTTACCCTCCTTCCTCTCCATGGGTCTTTTGCTATTAGCTTCCCAGGACAGATTTTAGTGTGAATTGAATGGAGCCTCAAAATAGTATTTTGGATTTTTTTGACCTTAGTTATTTTACAGGGATTAAACAGGACTTCAATGTGTTCAGAATCTATTATGATAATCTGCTAATCTTAAAGGATCCTTAAGCATGATGTTTGTGAAAATAGCAAACAATCTTTGGTCAAAAGATTTTAGTTTATCCAGAACTCTGATCAAATCCAAAACCAAAGGTTGTGCTAGTTTATTGAAACATAAGGTAAAGGAAACCAAAAATACAAGAAATCAAACTCTAAGAAAGTAAAAATGTATATCAAACATAACTAATCTAAATAAATAAAGAGTGAAAACAATCAAACATTTTATTTATGTACAAAGAAAAATCAAAAGCATTAAGAAAAATATGGTTTGAGAACTAAACCATTGGCTGGCAAGTTCTATTCCCACCCCTGTAAATCTTGTAATTTATAGGTTGAGGGGCCTAGCTTCTCTGCAATCTGAAAAGGGCCTATCCATAATTGCTGAAATTTAGCGTGCTTTCCCTTCTCATCATGTGGGTGATCCCATATAAGAACCAAATCACCTACTTCAAATTCTTTCTTTCCAGCTTTGTGCTTATCAAACCATCTCTTCACTATTTCCTGTTGATGTTTAAACCTCTCTCTTGATTTGGATCTAGACTCCTCCAACTTTAGCATATTATTGATTCGGATTTGTAGAACTTCATTGTCAGTTCCTCTAGAATCTTGGACTAGTTGAGAGGATGGAAACAGAATATTGGAAGGTAGGATAGCTTCTTTCCCATAGACTAGAGTGTAAGGTGACACGCCTAAGGAGTTCTTGGCTATGACTCTATTAGACCAGAGTGCATTAGGAAAAGCTAGGTGCCAACTCCTTTGATTTTCTATGATGTTTTTTTTCAAAATCCTAATGAGGTTTTATTTGTATATTTTGATAGACCGTTACCTTGTGGATAGTAGTTAGAAAAATAATGTATCTTAATTCCTTTTTCATTTGCAAATGCAGTCAATTTAATAGATGAAAAATATGAAGCATTATAAAAAACCAGGGAAATTGGAACCCCAAACCTGGTCATAAGATGGTATTGCAAGAAGTCCATAACTGCATCTTCATTCACTTTTCACAATGGAATGGCTTCTACCCATCTGTTCAAGTAGTCTATTGCTGTCAGGATGTACTTATGTTATAATGAAGAATTTGGGTTGATATCTCCGATAATTTCAATACCCCATTGTTCAAATGGTTCTGAAATAATAACTAGCTTTAATGGTCCTACTGCCTTTTCTTGTCTTCCACCACTCCTTTAACAAGTATCACATTTCCTAACATGAGAATGAGCATCTTTAAACAAAGTCGACCAGTAATACCCGACTCTTAAAATCTTTTGTGCTGTTGTATCTCCTGAGAATGACCTCTAGCAGGTCCATCATGAAGTTCTACCACAACCTTAGTTGCATCTTCATGTTCCAAGCATTTGAGAAGAACTCCATCTTATTTTTTCCTAAACAACACTCCATCAATAATAACCACTTATACTATGAAATGAGAACTATATACTATGAACGAGAACTCTACCCATAAAAACGATGATTTTTGCAAAAAAAACACCAAAAACACCCCC
>LPNX010680130.1:3876-70933 GCA_001517045.1 Pseudotsuga menziesii
CGTACGCGTTTTTGTTCACTATAACGCGAGCGCATTTCAAAATTCTATGAGCGGGAATATTTTTTAGAGTCAAAACCAATTCGAATCACTTGGTCACATGTCAACCTTAATCCTATGTGTATGGTTTGGTGTTTGCTTCGGTAATACCAAACCTGTGCTATGGTAATCATGAACCAAAGCTAATTGGGTGTTTCTTCCAGTTTCTGAAGAAACCTGTGTTTAATCACTCTTTACAGTATGCTACACACAATCATTTTTGACGAAATCTTAAACACAAATATGGTTTTTTTTACAGATTCCAAATATGTAACTTTTATTTTAAATTATTAATTTTTCATATTTTTCTTCAAATTCTTTTCTCTCCTACCTCCTTAACTCGTGAAACACACTGTTAGTGTTTCTTCTATAACTTTTTCAATTCTTGATCACTTCAAACAAAAATTGTATGGTGCACAAGTATACACTAACCTCTACGTTCTATCAAAACCCCATTTCATGATTTTTGCATTAAGACCTTCAAAGGCTGCACCCACAAAACACGTACCATTTTCGAGGTTTTCTCACTTAGACAATTATAAAAATATTATAAAATTACTAATTTAATTTTCGAAAAATAATGCCGCACTAGTGCTATGGGTTCTCTACATGGATGTCAATTTTTGTAGCTTGATTCGATCATTTAGGCCCTCAAAGGCTGCACCCACAAAAACATATACCTTATAATTTCCCTGAAAAATAAAAAGTGTCTGTTAGAAAAAATGAAATTTGACATAGCTATGCAAATTTTTGATACATAAAAGTTATATATTCGGAAAGGTGATTCAATTTCCTACATTTCATGTTTTTTACTCAATGCAAGATATTTTGTATAAGTATCTCAAAAAATCCAATTAAGTTGAGGGATGCCTGATTTTTCAGGTTTCTATTGCATCTAACGCGCCAAAAAGGTCCCTCATCTTCTTGCACAGGCCCAACACTCAATTATTAATTAGGATTGGACCTTCTTGAATATTCGTGAAACTTTACACGTGGATAACCCTACTCAATGGAATAATGGTGTTGATGTGTCATCCACTTGTACCAGGTTGGGCAACAAGGTTGATCAACTTTTGGGAAGCATAACTTTCACATACGAGATCTGATTGAGGTTATTCTTACACTATTGGAAAGGTCTCAATGTGTAGAATATGGAATCTTAGTGATATAAATGGGCTAGACCCTATTGTTTGATGCCTCAAAATGGATTCAAAAGGTTTTCAATCATTTTGAACCCCAATTTCTACCTACAAAGTATTGAAATAGATGAAAAACAATATTATGATCTCAAATAGATCATCTACCATGGTCAAACATAGTAAACCATAGAAAAACATGGTCAACCCTTGGTTAAAAAAAGGATCATGCATAGTCAACCATTTTCAAACATATTCAACAATGATTAACCATTGTCAACCATGGTTAAGCATATTCAAATAACATAGACATTTTAATATTGTTAGCATTGATATTTCAATTTGAAAGTCCATTAATCTTCCATAGAGATGCTAGCTATTAATTAGCACAACCACATTATGGTAAGAAAAGCTAAGGAAACTACCTTTTTAT
This sequence comes from Pseudotsuga menziesii, assembly GCA_001517045.1. Classification (NCBI taxonomy): domain Eukaryota; kingdom Viridiplantae; phylum Streptophyta; class Pinopsida; order Pinales; family Pinaceae; genus Pseudotsuga; species Pseudotsuga menziesii. Next base: position 5,482 of record LPNX010680130.1, read on the forward strand.
ATCAGAGAATCGGAAATTGATTAAAATTCTTATAATGGATTTTCAAAGAGAGAGGAAGTTAGAGCATTTGGTTTTCCCAAAAAATAAAATGCATTCATAAGAAGGAAGCACCCATCCATTACAAAGGTGGTCTTTTAGAGAAGGGAAGCAAAGTATGGTGGTCACAACGAATCAATGTGGCTCTTTTTGTAATAAACAGAGTTTTGAAACTAGAAAGTGAAGTGGGCACTTTTTTGTAAAATCATTTCCATAAGTGACAATGAGAGAAATGGCTTTATTCCATGGATAAACATGCTGGCTAATGGAGAATTTTATTTTATTTACCTATATTTAATGACAAAATCAACATAACATTGTATGTAGGAACCTATTTTATGCATTTACATAAATAAATTCCTTCAATACTTTGAATTGGCCATGTACATTCATGGGAAAAAATCATTCTAGTGGAATAAAATGTCAACTTAATTTTGATTATGAGAAGATGAGGATCATTTTGAGATAAATAAATGCTTTGAATAAGTTGAATTGGTCATTTACATTCATGGAGAAAAAAACATTCTACTTAAATATAGAAGATCAATGTGAGTGTGAAAACAATAGAAGAGTTCAGCTTTGTTCTCTTTATGCATTGTTCCTGTTCTGCATATCTTGGAAAAAAAATAGATAGTAAGTTTTTGATTTAATGTTAATTATAAAATATTTAGATATATTTTTGTTAAAAATATTCAAAATTTTAAGAGACATCACATAGAAACAATAATGTTGGAGTCTTAGGAAATTGTTAGAAAAAAAAAGACTGTTCTTAAACTTGAAACGACAACCATTTCAAGTGAATAGTAATATACCTAATTGTTCAAAGTAGATAGAATGTATTTTCCAAGCTCATATGAATTTGAGTAATTTTCATATTTTATAGATTAGATTTAACTTCACCATGACCTATCAATATGTGCAACTTTATCTTAGTTTTACATTTTTATGTAATTTTTTATTTTAATTTTATATAAACAATTTAAATATTACAAAATTCTGTAATAATCATCTTTATTATGATTTTTTCTAATGTTTACATTTGGACTGACTTCATATATATATATATATATATATATATTTGTGGGGTTGAAGTAAGACCCAGGTTTGATAGTTACTCCAATAAAAACCCAGTTTTGATTTCTGCCCGATAATATAGGTAACAATGCTCTTTGGAAGGTAATTCCAACAAGGTGTTGAAGGTATTAAATGTAGTAACTGTGTAGTAGTTGAAGATGTAATGAACTTAGGTGAAAGACAAGTTGAGAAAACAGTTATAACTAAAACACTCTGAAAGTTCCAGAAGCCTCATGAAAGGTATCGAACTCCATAAAACTGCTATAAAAACTGTCTATATACTATTTACAATGTAAGAAGTGCAGAGCTAAAGCTCCTTATAAGAAATGCAGAACTAAAGCTTCTCTATTGTTTTAAGTTTTTTTTTGGTATGTTCCTCCATTTCCATCAAATCATATATATATATATAAAGAGTGGAAGCTTAAGAGAAGCTTCTCAAACCAAATAAACTAGCGTCTATAAACTAGACTCCGGCCACCATTTTTTTTTTAAATAGACACTAGCTTTTGACTTCCACTGTAGAACATAAAATTGTGCTAATCATGTTATTTTAAAATTGTGTTTTTACACGCTTACGGTATTTCTACTCTTTGGATCTTTTCCTTTTTTCTGAAGCCCTTTCCGAATCTACAGCTAACTTGTTAGGATTAACAAATAATAACATGGAATAGGACTTATCATTTTACAAATTTAGTATCGTCCACGGGCCTACAGACTTGGCAACAATCAACAGGTCTCTTAATATGTAGGTTTCCCAATCCACAGGTTTCTTGAATGCTCTTTTTGAACCTTTTTTATTGAACTTTTTTGCTCTTTCTGGAACACTGATGAATGCATTTTCTTTTCTCATATTTTAATAAAAATATAATTTTTTGGGGTTGAAAAAAACAATATTCCACTCTCCAGTCTGTAATTTCATTCCATATCTGAAAAAAATTCACAAACGCGGTGTGCGACTCGTACAGCCAGCAGAAAAACACGGACAAATCGCTGGATATTTACGGATCCCCACAAACGTCCAAAAGCTAAATTGATTGAAAAAGGCGGCCCGCGTTGGTGTTCTATATTATATAGAACTCTTGAACGCGTTTCACCTGGACATCTCTTTTTAAAATCCAAGCATTCCAACTCAGGTGAGCCGTGTTCAATCGGTCTTTCTCCGTGCAAGAACGCCCATATATACACTCTGAGTCTCCTACTGCTACCGTGCAACACATTCATATTTCTCGCCAAGAATTGAATTCTATTTTGTCTGCAAAATTGCAGAGCAGGCGAACTGTGGAGGACGCGCGGACATACATTACAATGGAAGGACTAACCACTCTGTCGATGATTCAAGCTCTGTTTATGATAATTACTTGTTATGTCGGATTAGTTTCAGGACACCAGCTGCACCAAGGCAGATGGGAGCTTCTCTTGCAAAATGCGGGAGTTTCCGCAATGCATATGACGCTCACTCACACCAATAAACTCCTCATCTTTGATCAAACGCTCGCCGGTCCTTCTGAGATCAAGAGAACCGACCCGCCCTGCAACAAGGACCCCACGCCCGCCTCGCAAGATTGCTGGGCACATTCAATCGAATACGACATTGCCACCAACAGGGTGAGACCTCTGCAGCTGCTCACCGATACTTTTTGTTCTTCGGCTGCATTCGCCAGTAACGGCACACTCATCCAGACCGGAGGATGGAACAACGGGACAAGAGTTATCCGCTACTTCGCCCCATGCACCGACGCGGCATGCAACTGGATTGAATCTGCGGTCCACCTTGCTGCCAACCGATGGTACGCGTCCAACCAGATCTTGCCCGACGGTCGGGTTATCGTCGTGGGCGGCCGCAGATCGTTCAATTACGAATTCGTTCCGAAAGCCCCCTCTGCTGGGTCGTTCGAGCTTCCATTCCTGGTGAAGACCAACACGGTAGGAGAGGAGAACAATCTCTATCCGTTTCTCCATCTTTCTTCCGACGGCAATCTCTTCGTCTTCGCCAACAAGGATTCCATCCTCTTCAACTATAACAAAAACCAGGTCGTCAAAACGTTCCCCACCATGCCTGGAGGCGGCGCCCGGAACTATCCTTCGTCTGGTTCTTCCGTCATGCTTCCGCTCGAGTCCGCTAATAATTTCAAGAAGGTGGAGATTCTAATCTGTGGAGGAGCTCCGGATGGCGCATACAAAAAGGCGAGCATGAACCAGACGTTCGTTGAGGCGCTCTGGAGCTGCGGAAGAATGGAGATCACGTCTCAGAATCCGCAATGGCAGATGGAGGACATGCCCGGCCCCAGAGTCATGGGAGACATGCTCATTCTACCCACTGCTCAGATTCTGATAATCAATGGTGCCAAGAATGGCACGGCCGGTTGGCAGTTAGCCCGGGAGCCTGCATTGAGTCCGTTTCTCTACACCCCCAAAGAAGCGATGGGCAACAGGTTCAGAGTCGTGGCTCCCACTAAAATCCCGAGAATGTATCATTCCACTGCCAATGTGCTGCCCGACGGGCGTGTTTTAGTAGCTGGGAGCAACTCAAACTATGGATATCGGTTCTCCGGCGTGCCCTTTCCTACCGAGCTGAGAGTGGAAGCGTACATTCCTTACTATCTGCATCCTCATTACGATTCCAAAAGGGTGAACATCACCGCCATTTCGACGAGGGAGATCAAATACGGGTCGAAATTCATTGTTCGCTTCTCCCTAACGAGGAGGCCGAGCGAGAAGATAGAATTTAATGCATACGCCCCTCCCTTCACGACGCACAGTTGCTCCATGAACCAGAGAATGCTCTCTCTCGCAGCCACGCCCATTGTGAAGGGGAAGGGCGGGTATTTAGTTGGTTTGATGGCTCCGCCGAACTCAGTGGCGGCTCCATCGGGGGACTACCTGCTGACTATTGTGAATGGAGGTGTGCCCAGCAAGGCCGAATGGATTCGTTTCATCAGTTAAATACGAGTTTATCACTCAGACTTCTTCTCATGGACGCCATACCGCACCAAATTATTCTTTATTTGTTACGATTATTACTTATTTATAATTAAAAATAAATAAGTAATTATTTTTGTAATTGAATTCCAAAGTTAAATTTATGCCATTCAACACTTTGAAGTTTGTATGTAATGTTTAAAGTTTTAATTTAATGTATCATCTTAATTATTTGGAATCATCTTAATTAAATTAATTTCAACATTTAAGGTAGGTATGTTAGAGATTCCATTTTTAATTTGGACATTCAAAATGTTTCTCATCTCGGTTCTATCGGTTATACATTTTGTTTTTAGAATATAACATTTTTATTTATCGGTTATATATTTTGTTTTTAGAATATAATATTTCTATTTTTGTGAATTTAAGATATGTTAGAAATTCCATTTGTAATTTGGACATTACAAATGTTTCATATATTTTGTTTATAGAATATAACATTTTTAATTTATGTTTTATGTATCCCATCTGGTTATATATTTTGTTTATATTTGTTTATAGAATATAAGATTTTTATTTTTGTAGATTTAAGGTATTTTATTTGTAATTTGTACATCAGAAATGTTTATTATCTTTGTTATATATTTTGTTTATAAAATGTTATTTGTACATTAAAAATGTTTGTCATTTTTGTTATATATTTTGTTTATAAAATATAACATTTGTATTTTGGTGATGAAGACTTTTAAGATTTACCACGCCAAAAGTTACATCTACCACTAAATTTCAAGGAATAATATTTGGAATATTGGTTAAGTTTTATAAGCACCAAAACCCACTTTGATGTATAGTTTTCACTTAATGAATGGTTGAAAGGTGATATAACATGGACAATGCAAAAATGCATTGGCTAGGCATATGGTCAAGTAATCTCCTTCAGCTTTACGTTTTATTATGTTCTTTTTATATGAACAAGATTAGTGAGGGTTAAGTTATTTAAAGTATGCACTTTACATTCCGAGACATCATAAAAAGGAAATGTATGTACATAGATCATAAAAAGGAAACCTATGTACATAGGTATAAATTTAGGGAGCGAGCTATGTAATAAAATAATATTATTTTTTACATCATGTGTGTCAAAAGGTCAAAAGAAGGAGGGATCAAGAAGATGAAATAATTAAAAAAAAAATTATGTACATAGGTATAAATTTATAGAGGAAGTTATGCAATGAAACAATATTAGATGTGAATAGAAGGAGGAATGAAGAAAGTTTATTTTATAAAGAAGGATGATGGAAGACACCCTACTTCAAGCAAGGTAGCTGGAGGAGAATTCTATAACCAAGTGCTACTACATTTGGGGTCCAAATTCGACATTTGGATTGATGATTAAAGTTAAAAATGAGTTTTTAATCTCAAAAAGATGTTAATTGGGAGGGCTTTTTCAAAAAAATCAAATGAAATGTTGCTTAAGCAACATGTTAAGGAGTATGCCACTTAAGTGGCTCCCTAGGGAATCTCTTAAGCAAATTCATAGAGTATCTCTTAAGCGATAACCCAGGGAGTCACTTAAAAGTGTTGTACACCTTAACATGTCAATCATTTTTTTTTGGGTTATCGTTGCTTAAGCGACATGCCAAATGTATTTGGTATTTTTTGCTCAATTTAGTAAGATTTAAAACAAATTCAGACATAACAAAATAATACTTTTTTAAGGATTTTGGAGGAGGAACTATGTTTAGAGTTAATTTTTCTTGTGGACTATTGGGATTATCCCTTGAATTAATTTCTTTTGATTGGATTAATTATCTCTTTGTCTTTCTGCTTACTATATTAGTGGTAATTAATAGTGTATTTTATTGAGATAGAAAGCAATGTCAGACAACCTTGTGCTTCAATTTGCTAGTAGATTTGAATGAGATGTTGCTATGCAAATGGTTGTCGATTATGTATTTGGTGGCAGAATTAACCATGATAAAACATATTAACAGAATCAAGCCATTAATGTTGAAGTATAATCGGTGATGGAAAATGTTATTTCCCTTGTACACAATGAAAATGGATAAAAGTAAGAAGAGGTTTTAATGCAACAACAATGAAACATTACTTAGATTATGGTCACTTGGAAGGTGGAAACATATATCATCCCTTGCTAAGATATCTAAAACATGTTTTTCACATTTTTCAATAATAATGATATTATGTTTATTTTGATACTAATTGGATATATTTTTCCATAATTATTGCAAAGACAAAACAATCAATGCTTGAAAATCCACACACTAAAATTGTAACATCCCCAAAAATTCATAAATAAATAAAAATTTATTTACTGCATGTAATTTTGAGAGATGTTATACTTCTTAGACTTATGTCGTAATGATAAAGGATTTAGTAAACTACAAGATTTATGTTTAGTATTCATCGTTAGTATGCTTTGTTTACGACTATGTTATACATTCTGGTTGATATTAGTTTGTGGAAAACATTGCTTTTAAGCATTTGAAAGTACTATCGTAAATATTGTTTGTTGTTTCAATAGTTTGTTCTACTTAAGAGTTGATAAGGTAAGGAGCATAGTCTTACTTAGCCTCCAAGGCTAACGCATGAATCGTCATCTTTTGTTTGTGCAGGAGGATGAACTCACCCTTGAGGTGCCAAGGAAAAAGGATCTTAGACTACAAGGCTCCAACTTTATATAAAAAGGGGCCACCAAGGTTTTGACACACAACTTGATCCTAGACCATAAACATACTACAAATCTAACCATAAACCTTATACCCCATGGTGAGGACTCATGCCAAAGAATTGGGTTTCAAAAGTTATGCGAAGTTTGACTTAAGCGTTAAACCTACAATGGTGACAAATTTAAACGAAGGACAAGTCATAAATCAATTCTCGTGGAGTCCATGTGACTGTAATAAAAACGTGCTTATGTGGAAAAGGACATAACACAAAACCCTAGTGTTTTATTATACCTTGAAGGACGCAACCGTCATTTTGATGGTGTTTTGTTTGGTTTTTATTATCTTCTTGCAAATTCTCTTGGCTTCTTGTTGCTTGGCTTTGTAAACATCCTAACAGAGAACAATGGTGGAGGAACTAAAGAACTCATCCCTCATCCCTTTTAAAACATGTCCATGGTTGATTTGCTTGTTTGAAGAAATTCTAGGTCCTAAATTGGGTGAAGGCTGGGTGACTCTATCTATCCTGACAATGCCCAAAGATGTAAATTGTTCGTTGTGAATCCGCGTCCCATACTTTTTATTTTTGGTTTGAGGAACATATTTAAGCACACTTTCTTTTTGTTTTAACCTCTCAAGGTTTTGTGTATGCGGGAGGTAACAGAACGGTCCTCTGCAACAAGATCTTCATTGGAAATTAAAGGGAAGACACTTCAACTAGTAAGACTCGTGGTCTTACCTTTTTGTGGCTCTGTGGACAAACTGGGTGTCTTGGTGTGTGTTTAAACCACCATAGATCCAAATCCTAGGCTTTATCAAGCACCGAGAGGGATCAAATCTCTCGAGGTGCAAACCTCTTCTTAAGTATTGCACTCAAGGAGATATCTTTGGTGTGTCCTATATATAGCCATTGATTTGATTCAAACTAAAAGACACATCTTTTTATTTAAGGTCGACATATAATACTTTTATTATTAATATTTAATATTATTTATGGTGACACACACACACACACACACACACACATATATTGTTAGGAACGAACATTATAACATCTCCCCCATACATGGTTTTAAAACCATGTGTTTTTTAGGAGGCCTTGCACATGATCTTAAAACCATTTGTAAGCCTCTCCTAAACCATGTACAATGAAACCATGGGTTGTTTATGAGGCCTTGCACATGGTTTTAAGACAATTTGCAAGGGCCTCTTAAACCATGTACAATAAAACCATGGGTTGTTTAGGAGGCCTTGCACAATTTTTTTTTTAGATAATTCAATTTTTTATTTTTTATTATTTTGTTAGGTAGGAACATTACAACATCTCCCGTGTATTGTGTTGTTTTTTGTGATCGACATTTTTTTTCGCAGATAATTAATTTTTTTATTTTTTATTGGTTTGTTAGGTAGGGACATTACAACATTTCCCCCATATTAGGTTGTTTTTGTGGCCGGCATTTATTTTGGTGAATAATTAAAAATTTAATTTTTTATTATTGTGTTAATAACAAACGTTACAAGATCTCCCTCATGATAAACGTTACAAGATCTCCCTCATACTAGGCTATAAAGTGCCTCTCGATGCAATAACCTCCGTAGCTTTGGGGTTTATCTTTGTTTCTTGTTCATTGTGATGAAAGTGATAAAATGATTTTGGCATAATTTGAACTCGATCCTCTGTGGAGTCTTAAACTACTATGCCACTCTTGAAAGTTATAATGTACACTGTATTTCAGTTTGGTTACCTATTTTTTTACTGTAATGATCTTTTCTCTTAACTCTATAAGAACTCGTGAGGGTTTCGTTACTGTAACCTTTTTTACTAAGTGACTACGTTTACCGTAGGTAATTTCTTGAACTGGGTAATGTAAAGGACTTTGTTTCCTGTGGAGTCTTACTACTATGCCTCTTTTTAATGTATTTTAGTTTGTAACACTCATGAGATTTCTTTTTAATACTGTAATGTAAAATCCTAAGGTGACTTCATTTTCATGCTATATTTTTTTTTATTCTTTATACAGTTTGTGAATAATTTGTGAATAAAGAAAATATGGCCGTGAGGCCCCTTATTTAAGGATTGGTTTGGATAAATGATGGAAGACCCCTATCCAAGATGCTAACTGTTTAAATAGAATCTATTAAAGGTTTTCGTTGCAGTTTTTAAAAGACCTGTGAGGGTTCATTGCAATACTGTAGCTTCATTCAAATTTTTGTAAAGAAAGAATACAACTATGTGAGTGTCGTGTATGAAATTTTACTGTCAATATATTTTATTGTTAGACATGTATTAGTCTTTCATTTACTGGATATTTGCACCATGTAAGTTTAACTATATTTATTTCTCTGAGTTTTTTCGTATTTTTTATGAAACCCTAAAATCTGTCATAAGGCCTTGTAAGACTGTAATGTAATGTGAAAAAGATGTGTTTTACCTTAAGAATTTGTTCTTGGAAAGAAGATATTGACCATACAACCATGGTCAAATAAGCTATTAGATTTTAATCTTAGTAGCAAGGGTTATAGCCTGTAAGTCGTTTTTAGTTATTGTATTGGATATTAAAATGTTTTCCCTCCAATTGATAATTTAACAGGTTGTGGAATATTTAAAAACTTATTAGGTAGTAAAACCTCTTTAACAATTTATTCTAGATTATAAACAAAGGGTCGTAAGGCCACTTTCGCAAATGAATTAACTCAAAGGGATTTGGTAACTTCTAAAAGACCCTTGCAGGTTTCATAGTTGGAAACTTGACCTTGCATATCATTAATTTGACCTTAGAGTTTAGTTTTAAAATGATATTTTACCTTGAATCTGTTCTTAACTTGTTGTTCTCTTGATAGAAATCAGTAAGACCATACTCTGTTTATAATTTATGAAACCACTATTAGGTTGTTTAAACTTTTTTTTACTAGGAAACATACTGTCTTCTTTCTGGCATTGGTTAACAGGTCATAATCCTGTGCATAAATTTTACTAGAAAAGAAAAATAATCCCTATGTTTGTTATGAAAATTTTCTTCTATGATTGAGGCCATCACAAATATGCAATACCAATATGGCTTACAACCTGGAAACAATGTTGTATCCTAACAATAACTTGACTTGGTTTAAATAATTAATAAATTAGGAGACTATGCTATGATGACCCTATAATATCTAGCTCGATTACTATTTTTATTTTTAAACTCTGATTATCCTAATCATTTCTAGAGTTTGACTTACTTCTGCATAGCTTTATTTCCTATTACTGTTCAAACCCTACTTAGTTTACATAGATATCTATGAGTTCTGTTCTTTAAATGATCTAATAGTATTCTATAAATATATATACATATATCAGTAAGTACTCATATTAAAATATTTATAAGTTAGTGGTATCTATATATGTTCACTAAAGAGCCTATACGAAGATAAATATATCTATTTAATTCTAACAGAAGTACTCCTACTAATAGTAACATCTTAGCACATTGAAAATGGACAAAAGGTAAAGGCATTGAAAGCATTATATAGAGAGAAAATGGAAGGAACATCTGTAAACTAAGATGCACTTCACAAGATAATCAGATCAATATATTTAAAATCGAATCTTTAAGAAAAAAGGACTATAACTTTTCCTACTCTTTAGTACAATTTTCAAACAGTTTTCAGATCTAGAGTACATAACATCTCCAATCATTCCATTAAAGTTACTGAACATAATTCAAATAAACATATAGATTCAAAAATTAAATAACAATTGAACCTGGATGATATGCAGAAAAGGAGACAGACACCCAAAGGAGAGTGTTCCACCCAACCTTCTCCTAAATCAGCCAATAATTACTTGCTTAGGACCCCTGAGCCTGTTCATTAAACCACTAGGATGAATATATATGAATATAGCCCACACAACAAACTTACTGCAACTTAGCACTCAGTAGCAGACTTATCTCAACAAATTACTTTAGCTATCCCCTCATCAAATTCCTTTTGTGCCTGAATTTTCAGTTTACAGCAGTCATAAGGTTCATTCAACCATGAAACATAATGAGTAGTGAGATTCCTGCTCCATTTGATGGTTTATACATGATTTCCTAGGTATTTGGGTCAGTTTTGGAATTAAATGAGCCACCAGCTTAATTCCCCCCTCTCAAGGAACATGACCACAATTTTAGGGATTATTCTTCCTCCAAAAACTAGAACGTGAATGCTAGTGCTGCCACTTGTCAACCATCCTTCTACAGCTACTCATTCCTCCTAGTGGGTCAGTGAACACTCATTTAACAGTGTCCCTTGGATAGGTGTCTCTTTTATTTAATTATTAAAATAAATAATTCTTCAATTACAGTCATCCTTGACCAACTTGGTCATAAACTTTACAATAAAATTCAACATAATGTTTTTCTGAAATAAATAATAAATATTTATTTTTTTCTAGTTTTAGCTATGTTACAACAATTCATACTAGAGATAGTGAAGGCGATTACTTTGAGGTTGATACAAGGGAAAAAAAAATCTACAATATTATCGAGAATGAAATGATTAATAGGTTTATCAATGACACATTTGTTGCCATGGATGACAATGCACTTATAGAAGAGATCTACGAAAAGATTCATGATGTACCTTGAATTGATAAGACAAAAAAAACCCTTATCAAAGAATTAAATTCAAGTCTTCTCTACGCTCTTTTGTTGCTAGTCAACTTGAAGCTAATGCATGATATTTCAAACATAGAAATGATATAGTTGTTAATTTATATGTAAGATTTATCTTTATGTAATTGAAATTGATTATTTTTTATAAATATCGTTGTAGTATATAAGTTAGTAATTACTATTTTTTTAGTATATAGGCAAATAATTACGATTGTTCTATATAAACTAGTAAATTCATATCTAATATCTAATAAACAAATTACAAAAATACATATACAACCTTAAATCATTTTGAAAAAAATATTAAAATGCAACAATAATGTATGAAAAATGAGTAACAACATTCCAAACTAGTTACACAATTTCTAGAACCCAATGCAAAGAATACAAATCATTTGGAAGCATTCAATGCATCCAAAACAATCACACACCAATTTCATATACAAAGTGTTTTAATAGAAAATCTATGAGCTCTTGTAAGTTCTTAGCACATATAACTTCTTCCATATTCCAAATTGTTATCACGTTTATGTTTTACTTATAAAGAAATGAATTACACAAACATCTATGAAATTTATATAAACTTATTTAAAACATATTTTATTTCTTATTTATAAATAAAAATGTAACATACCCAAAACTGAAAAATAAATATTTATTATTTATTTCAGTAAAACATTATGTTGATTTTTATTGAAAAGTTTATGACCAAGTGGGTCAAGGATGGCTGTAATTGAAGAATCATTTATTTTAATAATTAATAAAAGGAGACACCTATCTAGGGGAGATTGTTAATGAGTGTTCAGTGACCCACTAGGAGGAAGGAACACTTGTAGAAGGCTGGTTGACAAGTGGCGGCACTAGCATTTCATTTTCTAGATGTTGCAGGAGCATAATCCCTAAAAAAATGGCCATGTTCCCTAAGAGGGCGAACTAAGTTGGTGGCTCATTTAATTCCAAAAATTACCAAAGACATAGACAATCTTATATAAACAATCAAATTGAGCACGAGGCTCACTACTCGTTTTTATTTCTGAGAGAATGAACCTTGTGACTGCTGCAAACTGAAAAGTCAGGCACACAAGGAATTTGATGAGGGGATAGCTTAAGTGATTTGTTGAGTTAAGTTTGCTACTGAGTGCTAAGTTGCAGAAGTCTACTGTGTGGCAGATATATTCGTCCTAGTGTTTTAGTGGATAGGCTCGGGGGTCCTAAGAAAGTAACTTTGGCTGCTTCAGGAGAAGGTTGGGTGGAACAGTCTCCCATGGGTGTTTGTCCCCTTTCTGCAATCTATTCAGGTTCAATTTCTATTTAATTTCTAAATCTGTACTTTCATTTGCAATATACTCAGGAAACTATAATTAGGCTAATTGAATATATTATAATCTCTTTATCTGAATGATGTTAGGAACTCTATGTTTATTAGTTTTGAATTTAAGGGATAGATCTACTGGTTTGGTATTCATTGTAAAAGTATTTCATAATTTAAACAATTGTCTTTTTGTAGAGTTTTAGTTTGTTTCTACAGGTATTACAAACTATTAAAATGTTAGTAATAGGGACATAATATTGTATACTAAGAATAGATAAAAGTTTCCTCCTTAATACTTTTGTTTACAATAATCTTTCCAGGATAAGTGTCCTGTCTCTATAAAACAAACTCTAGAATTAATCTAGAATAACCAGGATTCTAAATGAACATAAATAACTAAGCTAGTTTCACATAAGGGCATCTTAAGATCAGTTTCTTAACGATTAAATTGTTTAATAACACCAAGTCGAGATTATCGAAATACCATAGCATTGGTTACAAGCTTCAGGTCATGCTCATGTTGTTTCTACAGTATTCCGCTTATAGAAGGAAGTTATAGACAAACTTTGGGTTTATAATTTTTGAAACAGTATTGTTAGTTAAACAAAGTATAAATTCTTTTCAACAGTTATGGAAGTTTACCCACAGTCTCATGGCCTATTAAGATTATCTTTAAACAAAGTTAAATACTGAAAGCTAAAGAGCTTCACACAGCACTACGAAACCCTAGAATATTTTCTATGACTAAATCCATTACCTCTACATAGTCAACTGGCCTTATGAGCTTTGATTTTTTTATAAGATGAAATAGTATCAAGAGAGGCCTCACGACCAATCCATAATATTATAAGTGTTTCCCAAAACACTGTTATTTATCAAATGAAGAAAAATGATTGTGTAATAGCTAAATCAATATTTAAAAACCATAACTACCTGTCATAGTTGGCACTACATTCTTTAAGTAAAGGAATCTATGGCCACATTACGGCTCTTCCTAAGCCACTTAGAATAAATTAACAGTCAAAGTCTTTTAACAGAGTATTTCGGGCTATTTTCTTCTAGTATCTACAACAGTAAATCCTTCTAGTCATAATAACTATGCCAACTATAAAATGCTGAGTAAGACTGATACATAAGGTCACATTGATGCCACATTGTTGGTAGGTCTAAACAAGCCAGATATTTTACATCTTTTTCCTCATAGGATTCTATGCCACGGCTATAATCTTTCAATTAACTACTAGTGTAAATCATAAAACAAAGTTTAGGTAGTAAAACAACCCTAAAAGTTATTAACATTATCAAACTCTTTTACATTTACATTTCGGCTTCACTGTGAAGATAGTTTTACAATCGGTAAATAAAGTAGAAGAATGGTTAAACAAAATGGAATTCTTGGTAACACACAACATCCATTTCGTTAAAAAAAGCAATGAGTTTTCACCAAACCTCGCGGGCATTGTTACACATTATAGCCATTAAAATATCAAACCCAATAATAAAGTTACGATAGTGGCTTTCTAAATCCCAAAGAGAAAACTACAAAGTAAAGGCTCACGGTTGCAGTGTTGTGCACTGTAAAACCAACTAAGCTATGAAGCCCTCACGGGTCAACAAACTGAAGGTTTTCACATAGACACAAATAACACAAATAATATATAAGTATTTTTAAATACCGTATCTTCCAAAAGAAAGTGGCATAGTCACAAGACTCCACATATAACATTTTAGTTGCATTCTAGAATATACACATTCACTAGTTTCTAAAAAAAATAGGTTGCAGTCTCTAAACCCTTATAGGTTTTGGCAGTATTAAACAAGTTTGAGAACCCAAAAAGAATATACAAAGTAGCATAGTCATTTAAAGACTCCACGAGTGATAAAAACACTCTTACAGTAACGCTATCTACATTACCAAAGTCATGTTACCACTTTCATAATTGCAAACAAGAAAATAGAGATAAGTCCTGAAACCTCAGAGATTCTTAAGAGACACTAAGAGACCCATATTATCCACAAAGCCATGATAAGGTAGAACTACAAGTCTTACCGATTGAAGGTCTCCTCAATCAACATCCAACGCAGACCTCGTTGCTGAACACCTCTCTATTATTTCTTGCATGCACAAATTTTAGAGGTAAAACCAAGAAAAGAAGGATGATCTTAAAAGCTGTATTTTGAAAAAAAAAATACACAGTATACCTTTAACATTACCTTCTTCGAACCAGACAGAGTCACATCGCCTTCTTCAGTTTTAATATTTGGACTTCAACAACTAGTGAATCAACCTCGATCAGGTTTTGAAAGGGATGAGGGTTGAGCTCTACTCTTCCTCCATATTTGTTCTTTATCCGTAGTGTTACAGAGCCAAGCAGCAAGAAGATGAGAACGTTTAGAGGAATATCATAAAAACCAAACAAGACACCATCAAAACGTCGGTTGTGAGTTTCAAGGTTCATTAAAAATCTAGGCATTCGCTTTATGTCCTTTTTCCATAGAGGGGTAGTTTTAATACAGGATTGCACAAGGATTGAGTTATGACTCGTCCTTCGTTAGCAGTTGTCACCATAAAAGGGTTAATTCCTGAGTCAACCATCCCATAAACTTCAAAACCAATTTCGATGGATAAGTCCTTACCTTGGAGTAAAGCTTATGATTTAACTTTGTAGTATAGTATGGACTAGGAACAAGTAATGTGATAAAACCTTGGTGCCCCTTTTTGTTTGAGCTTGAAGTATTATAATCTAAGTTTCTTTTCCAAAGTCAATGATGAACTATTTAACTTGCACCAAGGAAAGACAACTTTTTATGCGTTATCCTCGAAGGCTAAGTAAGACTACGATACTTACTTATCAGCTCTTAATAAACTAAAGAAAAATAACAAACGCTTTCTACAATAATACTTTCAATAATATGCATAAAAGTATTGTGTGCCCCAAGTTATTAGCAACCAATATGTATGACAGAGTATCGACCAAAGATTGTACGAAAACATATTTTTAACAATGAACTTAAACATAATAGCAAAACCTTGCAGATTACTAAATCTCTTATCTTTACGACAGAAGTCTAAGAAGTACAACTTCTCTCTAAATATTTTCTAGGAACTTCTGATGTTACATGCAGTAAATAATTTTTTATTTATTTATGAAATTTAGGGGTGTTACATGTGGTATTAGAGTGAGTTTCCAAACACTAGGCCTGATTGGCTTTCTCGCAAATAAGTAAGAAAACCAATATACTAATTTTATTTTTCATTTATTTATCTATAGAAATATAAACTTTGTTTTGCAGGAAAAATGGAAGGTGTTGAAGTATCTGCTCAAAATAGCTCTCAGCTCAACCACCCTGAAAACTTTTATGTAGACATGAATAATATAGAGTTACTCCAAACAGTTAAGGAGTTAAAAAAGGAACTACAAACTGTAAAAATAGACAATGAAAGAATTCTGAAAATGAATCAAATGCTACTAGAAAATATGAATAACAGAGGAAAAGATAAAATAAATGTTTATGAAACTGACTCTGAAACAACGTCTTACAAACATAAAGGGAAGAAAGAAAAATATTCTGATAGTTAATCTTCTTCAGAGGTTAATGCAAGATCACATATGGGAAGGCATAATTACATAAGCCACAGTAGTGAAAGTGACCATAAACCTAGGAGAAGGAAGTATAAACGCTACGAAGAAATTTATGGGGAATTCAAAAAAAATAAAGCCTCCCATGTTTAATAGGGAAATAGAGAAAGGTGAAGAAGCAGAAGCTTTCCTGTCAATAATGAAGAAATATTTCCACATTTACAACTATTCTGATAGACTAAAGGTCAGGATGGCTATTTACAATTTGATCGAAAAAGCTGATATCTGGTGGAAAGATATAAAAAGGGTAAAAAATATTAAGGAGAAGTACCTAACCTAGAGAGTTTTTAAGAAGTATTTTAAAAGGAAGTTTTTATCTGAAAAATACTACAAGGAAAGAGTTAGGCAGTAAGTTTCTAAGTCTGTTAAGATGAGTACCCTACATAATAGATGAAAATCCTAAAATACAAAGATTTTTAAGCTGTCTGCCCACTAGTTTCAAAGATAGGATTGAGTTTGATAACCCGAAGACTCTTGAGGAAGCTATGAGAAAATATTATTTCTATTATGAACAGAGTAAGAAAAGAGAAAGTCTACCTAACTAGAAAACTAAAAATACAAATCATTTTGACCAGAGAAGAAGAGGGTTTAAGTCAAACAAGAGTTTTGGAAATAAATCTCAGAATTTCTCCAAGAATAACTATCAAAAAATGGATTTTAATAATAAAGTACCACATAATACTACAACATCAAAAAGCATGGATATGCCTAATAACTTTCTTAAAAGTAATGAAAAAAGGGAACCTATCAAATGTTGGGAATGTCAAGGACCGCATTACGCCAAGTACTGTCCAAACCAGAAGAGGAAATTTAGAAACATACACACTATCCAAGAAGAGGAAATAGTTGGAGATGTGGCAAATGAGATGCCCAGGATAAATGCAGCTTTGGAGAACATATAGGCAGACCATCAAACTTCCATGGTGGAAGTGCAAGGTATGATACAAAATCATACTATTTCCATCTTAATTGATCCAGGTGCTAGGTTAAGCTATATATCTCCTAGCATGGTGGAAAAATGCAGTTTATCTTTACAAAAGTTTGAAAAATCCTGGCTGGTCGAGTTAGCTATAGGCACTAAAAGAAAGGTGGTCAATTATGTTGAAAATTGTAATTTGCTTATGAGCCAGTTTGAAACTCAGGACAAGTTAAATGTGTTACCATTAGGATCTCATGATGTCATAATAGGAATGGATTTTCTTGAAAAACACCAAGTGAATTTAAACTGTTTTCAGAAAACTTTTACTTGTTTGAATAATGAAGGAGAAAGAATTATCGTCACAAGAATACCTAGAAAAATATCTCTTAGAAAAATTTCATCCTTACAGATGAAAAAGGATGTAAGAAAAGGCTGTAAAGTCTTTGTTGTACACATAATAAATAATGAATAAATTGGTAAAGAAGATAAACTAGGATTTGAGGATATTTCAATCCTGCAAGATTTTGTGGATGTATTCCTGAAAGAAATTCCAGGATTACCTCCTAAAAGAGAACTGGATTTTACAATCGAATTAGTACCCAGAGAGGTACCTAATTCGAAAGCTCCCTATCGAATGAACATCTTGGAGCTAGATGAATTAAAATTACAATTACAAGAAGTAATAGAACAACATTATGTAATACCAAGTGTATCCCCTTGGGGAGCACCGGTATTTTTTGTTAAAAATAAAGACGGTACTTTACGTTTATGTATAGAATACCTTCAAATTAATAAAATGACAATTAAAAATAGGTATCCTCTACCCTACATTGATGATCTGTTTGATTAGATACATGGAGAGAAAATATTCTCAAAGATCGACTTAAGATCTGGGTATCACCAAGTCATAATTAAAGATGAAGACATATTTAAAACTTCCTTCAGGACAAGATACATGCACTACGAGTTTGTGGTTATTCCCTTAGGCTAACTAATGCTCCAACAACTTGCATGTGCTTAATGAACAGTGTCCTAAGCAGATACTTAGACAAATTTGTAGTCATCTTTATAGACTACATATTAATTTATTCTAAGACAAAAGAAGAACACGATGAACACCTAAATATAATACTACAAGTGTTAAGAGAACATCGGCTATATGCTAAGTTCAGCCAATGTGAATTTTATAAAGATAAGATACAATATCTGGGGCATGTAATATCCGAAGAAGGGATATTGGTGGACCCATATAAAATAAAATCTATAATTGATTTGTCTATTCCTAACGATGTAACTGATGTACGATCCTTTATGGGACTAATAGGTTATTACAGAAAATTTATTGAAGAATTTTCAAAAAATTCAAATCTTGTAACCTCATTACAAAAAAAAAAAAGTAAGAAATTTGTTTGGGATCAGAAATGAGAAGACAGTTTTAATAAACTAAAAATATTATTAACCACTGCACCCATTCTGAAAATAGCAGACCCAGATAAATACTTCGTTGTATGCACTAATGCATGCAACGAAGGATTGGGCGGAGTATTGACACAAGAACGTCATGCAATTGCGTATGAATCAACAAAGTTGAAAACTCACAAAAATAACTACGCAACTTATGACTTAGATTTGGTTGTCATAATCCATGCTTTAAAAATTTGGCGCCATCCCTTAATAGGTAAAATATTTTTGCTAATGTTCAATAACATAAGTCTAAAATATATGTTTGATCAGCAAAATCTAAACGCGAGGCAAACTAGATGACTATCTTTCCTTAGCGAGTATGATTTCGAAATCAAACACATTAAAGGGAAAGAAAATAAAGTGGTTGATTCCTTAAGCATAAATGCAGTAACAATTTTTGTAACTTCCATTAGTAGTTATAAAACTGATTTAAAAGATAAATTGGAAGAAGGAATAAAGCAGGACCTAGAATACCAAAATTTAAAAGAAAAGGTAACCCGAAATGTATCTAAAAATACAATTACAAATTACAATTTTAATGAGATAGGTCTAATACTGTATAAAAACAGACTTTATGTACCAAATATACCAAGAGTTAAACTGTCGATTTTGAACAAAATACAAAAAAGTCCTTATTTTGGACATCTGGGGTATCAAAAGATGATAACCATGTTGAAACAATAGTACTTTTGGCCTAATATGAAAAATGAAGTTGCTAAATGTTTAGGTAGGTGTATAGAATGCCAGCAAGTTAAAGCTGAACATCAACACCCAGCAGGTCTCTTACAACCATTACCAATTCCAAACTGGAAATGGGAAGTCATCAGTCTTGATTTTGTTACTGGATTACCTAAAAACTAGAAACAGAATGATTCAATAATGGTAGTTGTGGACAAGCTAAGTAAAGACTCACACACTTTATACCTTTTAAAACAACTTATAAAGTTGCTAACATTGTTGATATATTCACGAAAGAAATATTTCACTTACATGGAATTCCAAAGGTAATAATTTCTGACCGAGATCCAAAATTTCCTGGTAATTTCTGGAAATATTTATTCAAAGGGATAGATACTAAATCAAACTTCAGTACTGCTTATCATCCACAAATGGATGGACAAACAAAACTAGTTAATCAGATACTAGAAGATATGTTACGAATTTATGTTAGAAACTATCCCAAGAAGTGGAAAGACTATTTTCACTTAGTTAAATTTGCTTATAATAACCATTATCAAGCTTCAACGAAACTTTGTCCTTTTGAAATATTATATGGTAGAAAATGTAACACTCCTATTACATGGAGTAATCTAGTTGATTGTTTGATGTTAGGACCTGACTTGTTAAAAGAACTAGAACTAACAATTAAATAGGTACAAGGCAACTTGAAAATTGCTTAGGATAGACAAAAGAGTCATGCCGACCTTAAAATAACTTTGAAGGAATTGCAAGTAGGTGAGCATGTGTTTGTTAAGGTGAAACCCAGAAAGAGCTCCTTTAAACTAGGGAGTTTGCTAAATTAGCACCCAGGTATTGCGGACCATTCGAAATATTGAAAAACATAGGGCTAGTGGCATATCAATTAACCTTTCCATCTAATCTTAAAATACATAACATTTTCATGTTTCTATTTTGAAAAAGTATATACATGATGCTACTCACGTGATTGATTGGAAAGTGATTCAGGTAGAACCAGAAGGAGATTTTTCAATGGAACCCGATTGTATTCTTGATAGGGGGGGGATTTTTCTTTGGAATCACACCATTAGAAAGGTAAATGTGCAACGGAAACACCTCAGTCCAGATGAAGCGACCTAGGAATTAGCGAGCGATATGTGGGTGGCATATCCAACTCTGTTCCAAGAATAATCAAAATAACCTAAGCAACATTGACGACGATGTTGAGGTTAGGCGGGGGGGGGGTTTGTAACATACCCAGAACTGAAAAATAAATATTTATTATTTATTTCAGTAAACAATTTATGTTACTTTTTATTGAAAAGTTTATGACCAAGTGGGTCAAGANGGTGTTTGTAACATACCCAGAACTGAAAAATAAATATTTATTATTTATTTCAGTAAACAATTTATGTTACTTTTTATTGAAAAGTTTATGACCAAGTGGGTCAAGAATGACTGTAATTGAAGAATTATTTATTTTAATAATTAACAAAAGGAGACACCTATCAAGGGGATACTTTTAAATGAGTGCTCACTGACCCACTAGGAAGAAGGAGCAGTTGTAGAAGGCTATTTGACAAGTGGCAGCACTAGAATTTCACTTTCTAGCTGTTGCAGAAGCATAGTCCCTAAAACAAATGGTCATGTTCCCTTAGAGGGGGAATTGAGCTAGTGGCTCATTTAATTCCAAAACTTACCCAAAGACCTAGGAAATCTTATATAAACCATCAAATTGAGAAGGAGGCTCACTAATCATTCTGATTTATGAGAGAATGAACCTTGTGACTACTGCAAACTGAAAAGTTAGGAACACAAGGAATTTTATAAGGGAATAACTAAAGTGATTTGCTACGTTAAGTCTGCTACTGAGTGCTAAGTTGCAGAAGTCTACTGTGTGACATAGATATTTGTCCTAGTGGTTCAGTGAACAAGATCGGGGGTCCTAAGCAAGTAACTTTGGCTACTTCAGGAGAAGGCTAGTTGGAACAGTCTCCTATGGGTGTTTATCCCCTTTCTGCAATCTATTCAGGTTCAATTTCTATTTGATTTCTAAATATGTACTTGCATTTGGAATATACTCAGGAAACAGTAATTAGGATCATTGAATATATTATAATATCTTTATCTCAATGTTGTTAGGAACACTACGTTTATTAGTTTTGAATTTAATGGATAGATCTACTGGATTCTCTGTAAAAGTATTTCATAATTTAAACAATGTTCTTTTTGTATCAATTTTAGTTTGTTTCTACAGGTATTACAAACTATTAAAATGTTAGTAATAGGGACATAATCTTGTAAACTAAGCATAGATCCAAGTTTCCTCCTTAATACTTTTATTTACAATAATATTTCTAGGATAACTGTCATGTCTCTGTAAAACAAACTCTAGAGTTAATCTAGAATAACCAGGGTTCTAAATGAATAGAAATAACTAAGCTAGTTTCACATAAGGGCATCTTAAGCTTAGTTTCTTAACGATTAAATTGTTTAATCACACCAATTCGAGATTGTCAACAGTCCATAGCACTGGTTACAAGCTTCAGTTCAGGCTGGTGTTGTTTCTGTAGTATTTCGCTTGCAGAAGGAAGTTACAGACAACCTTACTGTTTATTAATTTTTGAAACAATATTGTTAGTTAAACAAAGTATAAATTCTTTTCAACAGTAATGAAAGTTTACCCACAGTCTCATGGCCTATTAATATTATCTTTAAACAAAGTTAAATACTAAAAGCTAAAGAGCTTCACATAGCACAACAAAACCCTATAATCTTTTTTTGACTAAATTTGTTACCTCTACATAGTCAACTGGCCTTACGACCTTTTATTTTTTAGAAGCTGAAATAGTATCAAGAGAAGCCTCACGACCAATACATCATATTATAAGTGTTTCCCAAAATCCTGCTATTTATCAAATGAAGAAAAATGACGGTGTAACAGCTAAATCAATATTTAAAAACCATAACTACAACGCATCTCGCTACCCAAGTTTAACAATAATAATTACTGTAATAGTTGGCGCTACATTATTTAAGTAAAGAAATCTTATGGCCACATTACTGCTCTTCCTAAGCCACTTAGAATAAATTAACAATCAAAGTCTTTTTACAGAGGCTTTAGGGCTATCTTCTTCTAGTTTCTACGACAATAAATCCTTCTAGTCATAATTATTATGCAAACTATAAAACACTGAGTAAGACTAATACAAAAGGTCGTATTGATGCCACATTGTTGGAAGGTGTAAACAAACCAGATATTTAACGGCTTTTTCCTCATAGGATTCTATGACACATCCATAATCTTTCAGTTAACTACTAATGTAAATCATAAAATGAAGTTTAGGTGGTAAAAGAACCCTAAAAGTTATTAACATTATCAAACTCTTTTACATTTACATTTTGGATTCAATGTGAAGATAGTTTTGCAATCTGCAAATAAAGTATAAGAATGGTTGACCAAAATGGAATTCTTGGTAGTGCACAACATCCATTTCATTAAAACAAAGAAATGAGTTTTCACCAAACCTCGCGGGCATTGTTCCCCATTATAGACATTAAAATATAAAACCCAGTAATAAAGTTACAATAGTGGATTTCTAAATCCCAAAGAAAAATCTATAGAGTAAGTCTCACGGTTGCAGTGTTGTGCACTATAAAACCAACTAATCTACAAAGCCCTCACGGGTCAACAAACTGCAGGTTTGCACAAAGATACAACTAGCTGAAAGAATATAGAAGTATTTTTAAATACCATATCTTACAAAAGAAAGTGGCATAGTCACAAGACTCCACAGATAACATTTTAGTTACATTCTAGAATATACACAGTCAGTAGTTTCTAAAACAAACAAGTTGCAGTATCAAAACCCTTACGGGTTTTTACAATATTAAACAAGTTTGAGAACCCAAAAAGAATATGCATAGTAGCATAGTCATTTAAAGACTCCAGAGGTGATGAAAACACCCTTACAGTAACACTACCTACATTACCAAAGTCATGTTACCACTTTCATAGCTGCGAACAAGAAAACAGTGATAAGTCCTGAAACCTCGGAGATTCTTAATAGATACCAAGAGCCCTAGCTTATCCACAGAGCCACGATAAGGTAAGACTACGAGTCTTATCAGTTGAAGGTCTCCTCAATCAACATCCAACGCAGACCTCCTTGCAGAAGGCCTCTTTGTTATTTCCTGCATGCATAAATTTTAGAGGTTAAAAAAAGAAAATAAGGATGATCTTAAAAGCTGTCTTTTGAAAAAAAATACATAGTATAGCTCTAAAATTGCCTTCTTAGAATCAAACAAAGCCACGCCTCCTTCTCCAGTTTTAATATTTGAACTTTAACCGCTGGCGAATCAAACTCAATCAGTTTTCGAAAGGGATGAGGGTCGAGCTCTGCTCTTCCTCCATCTTTGTTCTCTATCAATAGTGTTAAGAGCCAAGCATCAAGAAGCCGAGAATGTTTACAGGAATATCATAAAAACCAAACAAGACACCATTAAAATGACGGTTGTGACTTTTGAGGTTCTTTAAAAACCTAGGGATTCACTTTATGTCCTTTTTCCATGGAGGAGTAATTTTAATACAATCACATGGATTGCACAAGGATTGAGTTATGGGAGGTTTTTTTTTCCATGAACAAAAGATGCAGCTTCGGCCATTGTTGACAAGCTCGCAGTCGATCCCAAAACCCTTGCGAAGGGCCTCAAACTTTGGGCTATAGATCTTCTGTAAGCAAAGGATGAAACAGAACAGAGCTTCTCTACTATTGATAAAGGAATTGAAGAGAAATTGAAGGGTTCGAGTGAAAATAAAGCAGCTTTGCATAAGGTTTCAACAGGGTGGCGATCAATAATCAAATTTGAAGGTTGACTATAGAACGGCGAACTGGTGGAACCGGCTCGACGGAATGAAGCGAGGCGGATCAATACGGCTAGGGCCTAAACCCTAGCTGCCTTCGCTCTGGTTTTTCGATTGCAGGGGTGCATCTTCGTCTGTAGCAGCCGATCAGGGTTTGCTGAGTTCTTTGCATATAGGGTCGCGGATCGGCGTTTGTTTTTGCATGCGTTTTGGAGCAGTGGTTTTGGCTCCTGTCTTCTGGTGGTCGCCCTGCTACGATGGCCCCATATTTGATTAATGAGATGGGAGAAGATCCTTTGGAATCTTTCAAAGCATTAGTCTGTTCGGCAAGACCTAAAGCCAAGCCTTCTCTCTCGTCTAAGTTTGTTAGGAAGTTGGAGGAGATCCCTTCTCTGGAGCTATCTCTAGAGGAGCCTTGCAATCTTGCCCTCCTTCTAGCAGGAAGCGTCCTCATTGGAAATTTTACGGGGTTATGGCCTAGCCCCAAAACGGTGGAAGCATGGATGGAAGACCGTTGGAAATCGCTGATGCATGGAATCGTTTCTCTGTGTGCAGTAGGCAGGGGTTTTTTTGTCTTCAGCTTCTCGAGGAAAGAGGACCGTGATCTAGTTTTCAGATCTGGACCCTATTTCATGGGGTCGAGGGGGCTGTTCTTAGCCCCCTAGACTCTTGATTTCAATCCCAGAGCTGAGATCACCGCAACCCCTGTTTGGGTTAGGCTGCCTCATCTTCCCTTGCATCTCTGGGGGAAAGGATCTTTGGAGGACATTGGAAATAAGCTTGGGCGGTTCCTGGACAGTGTGGAGCCGAAAGGGGACCAATTTACCTGCGCTCGTATTTGTGTTGAGGTTAACCTCGAGAAAGGATTTCCAGAAGCCATTCAGCTCTCCCTGGGGGAATGGTGCCATATCCAAGAGCTGGATTACGAGCAGATACCTTTTAAGTGCCTCCGATGCCATGCTTACGGTCATTTCGCAAAAAGCTGCCCCAAAGCCTCTAAGGATGCGAGACCAGTCAAAGAAGGTGATTTTCAGCCAGTAACTAACCGGCGAAGGCAGCCAAGGCGAAAGGAGCCAGCCCAGGCTCTGAAGGCCACTCATTCAGCAGAGGCAACTCTAGAAAATAAAAGCAGCTTTGATGCACTGAAGGAAGATGAAGCCCTAGATCCAGAAGCAACAACAGTTAAGGAAGATCCTTCGGCAGATGAAAGCCTACCGGATCCCGCCCCCCCATCAGTAGTAGCGAGGGAAATTCGGGCTTCAGATCCTGGACCCTCTGCCCTAGCAGGTCTGGTGGTTTCAATCCCCTCTAATGGCTCTGTGGAAACTTCTGAACCTGAAGACATTTTAGTCCCGTCTCCACCCCTTACCCGAGGGCGAAAGTCCAATAAAGCGCTTAGAGAAAAGGAGGTGGCCTCCAGCATTTCTTTAGGTTCTCAGAAAAAGCTGGATCCTTTCTTTAAGGGGCAAATTTCATCCCACTCGGTTTAATGCTTTGCTTCTGTCTTCTACTTTGCTCACAGTTTGTGAGAATTTACTCATGTAAGCATTTTCTATCATTTTCTCGAATTAGCTCTAGATGCAGATGGGATTTGTCTCCCAAGACATTCACAAGAAGGTTGGCAGCACTGTTAGAGGTCACCAACTTTCTTCAGATTTGTAACTTTCTGATTCTGGCTTGCCAGAATGCCGCTTAATGCAACATAATCGTTCTTGTTAAAAAAAAAGGATTGAGTTATGACTCGTCCTTCGTTAGTAGTTGTCACCATCAAAGGGTTAATACCTAAGTCAACCGTCGCATAAACTTCAAAACCAATTTCGATGGATAAGTCCTTACCTTGGAGTAAAGCTTACGATTTAGCTTTGTATTATATTATGGACTAGGAACAAGTGATGTGATAAACGTTGGTGCCCATTTTTGTTTGAGCTTGAAGTCTTATAGTCTAAGTTTCTTTTCCAAAGTCACGGGTGAACTCTTTAACTTGCACAAAGGAAATATGACTTTTTACGTGTTAGCCTGGAAGGCTAAGTAAGACTACGATACTTATTTATCAGCTCTAAATAAACTGAAGAAGAACAACAAATGCTTTCTACGATAATACTTTCAAAAGCTGTGTGTGCCACAAGTTATTAGCAACCAATAGACATAGTATCGACCAAAGATTGTAGGAAAGCATATTAACGATGAACTTAAACATAATAGCGAAACCTTGCAGATTACTAAATCCCTTATCTTTACGACAGAAGTCTATGAAGTATAACATCTTTCTAAATATTTTCTAGGAATTTCTCATGTTACATGTAGTAAATAATTTTTTTATTTATGAAATTTAAGAATGTTACAAAAAATAAATAAAATTTGATAGAATATCTTCTTTTTTAATATATATATCGCAAACCCTTATATATATATAACCTTTTAATGAAAAATTAATTGAAAAACTACTTCTTAAATATTGTTTTTATGTTCTATAAAGTATTCTTAGTAAAAATTTTATAATATTTAAGTTAAAAAGTTTATTGAAATTATTTTAAAAGTTCTAAATTTTAAAATTTAAAATTTAAATTAAAAATTTAATTTTCTATTAAGTTTTTTCACACAAAACATACGACATTTTGAGTTATATATATATATATATATGCTAAAAGAAATTAATCTATTAAAATATTTAAAAAATAAATATAGAAAAAAATACATTTTACTTTTCAAAATATTTAGGAACTTGCTCTAAATTTGTAAACTATAAAAAATAAATCTAAACAAAAATACAATTTACTACTTTAAAGTTTAAATTTTTTTAAATTCACTTATATCAATTTCAACCTGAGCATTTAAAAGAACTATTTAATTTGCGTGTGTCTATATATATATATAAACCTAATCAAGTACATAAAAAAATTAATATTAATATATACCAACATTGGAACAATATATATAAATCTAAGCAACTACATTAAAAACAATTAATATTAATGTATATACCAACATTTGAACAATGTATTATCATTTTTAAGTTTAAACATATTTCATGAAAGAAAAGGTTTCACAACCGGACTAACATTGAAATATAATCAGCATAGATCCAAATTCTAGGCTCTATTAAGCTTCGAGAGGGATCAAATCTTTGGAGGTGCAAACTTTTTCATAAGTATTGTACTCAACTATCATCTTTGGTGTGATTCAGACCAAAAGACACATCTTTTTATTTAAGGTCTACATATAATATTTTTATTATCAATATTTAATTTCATTTATGGCCGACATAAAATGTTTTTTATTATTTTTTATTTTGTTAGGAAAGAACATTACAACATCCGCCCCATACATGGTTTTAAAACCATGTGCAAGGCCCTCCTAAAACCATGGGTTGTTTAGGAGGCTTCCACATGGTCTTAAAAGCATTTGCAACTACCTCCTAAACCATGTACAATAAAACCATGGGTTGTTTAGGAGGCCTTGCACATGGTTTTAAAACCATTTTCAAGGCCCTCCTAAACCATGTACAATAAAACCATGGGTTGTTTAGGAGGCTTTGCACATGCTTTTAAAACTGCGCACGACCAACATTTTTTTGCGGATAATTCAAGTTTTTATTTTTTATTATTTTGTTAAGTATTGTGTTGTTTTTACCAACATTTTTCTTGTCCCGTAATTAATTTTTTTATTTTTATTGTTTTGTTAGGTAGGAACATTACAACATCTACCCCATTTTTAGGTTGTTTTTGTGGCCGACATTTATTTTGGAGGATAATTAAAAATTTTAACGTTACATAACCTTACAAGATCTCCCCATAATGTTATATAACGTTAAGTAACGTTACAAGATCTCCCGCATACGCAATCATATGAATAGTTAAACTTTTGTTTTATTTAGTAATTAAAAAATTTAGATCCTACTGATATCTTCTTAAGAACCGGTCAGTGCATCCCATCTTTTTTGCTTTCCGGAATATTTCATTTTTGTAAAGCCCTTTGGATTTTAGAACTAACTTGTTCACAGCTCGAAATAATATTAAAGTGGAATGCGTCTAGTTGCATGCCTTCCAGACTTATCAATTCATAAGTTTGGATTCGTTTGAGTGGTCCTACCAGACTCATCAATTCACAGGTTTGGCATCCCTCCACTCTATAATTTCATTCTATTTGGGATGAAAATCCAGAAATGCGGTGTGTCAACTTGGACAGCTAGCTTCACGTGATGTTGCCATTAGTCATAATGTTTTATATATTTATGAATAAAACAATCATATTCATGATGATCACTATCCAAAATTTGTCAGCTCATTTAATGCTACCTTAGAACTGTGGCGACCAATTGGATCTCTCAGACTACTTGAGATATAACTTCCTGCAACATCATTAAATATGTTGCAGTCTAAATAAATTTCGTCTGGCATGGCCTGTTGTGGGCCACTAAAGACAAGTAGAGTATTTCCAAAACTCTATAATTTTCATATACACATGGAGTTGGGATTGGAATTTCACGTTTGAGGTCTTAGTGTTTGATTAATCATTAACTTCTCCTTACCATAAAGTAGAGTGGGACAGAAAAAAAAATGCCTAATTGTGATTCACATATATAGTTTTTATTATTGAAGTTCATAATTTATGAAAAAGATGGATGTGTTTCAATAGATGATAAGGTATATGTGTTTGTGGGTGTAGTTTTGAGGGTCTAAATAACTGATTCAAACTACAAAAAGTGAAAAATAGTGCTTATGCAACACTATTTTCCCCAAATAAATTTAATAATTTTTATTTTTTTAATTATCTACATGATCAAACCTCGAATATAGTATGCAAAGTGTGGGTGCAACTTTTGAAAGCCTTAATGTAATGATTATGACCCAGTTTTTTATAGCATGTAGAGGTGGATGTCTAGTTGTGCAACATACATTTTTTTAAATGCTTGAGAAACAAAAAAGTTATCAAAAAACACTAATAATGTGTTTTTTGAGTTGAGTAATGACACAAGTAAAATAGAAGAAGAATATGAAAAAATAGTATTCTTGAAAAAATTATGAGTCCTTGCACAAAGATGGGGACCTTTTAGATGCAAAGCATCTTTTGCAAAACACATTCAATGTTATAAAATTCAACAATGTGTATACGTGTATTAAGCATAGGAATGGGAAATATCGAGACATCAAAATGGAATGCTATGAAGGCGAACAAAATGTGTACGTGTTTTAAATAATAAAAACATGTCCACATTTTGTAAAGCATATTTTATTCCCCAAATTAGTACCCTAACATACCCTAACACCCCCTAACACCCCTTATCCAACTCCATAACGCCTCCTCTCTAACCCCCTACCACCCCCTCTCCAACTCCCTAACACCTACTACCCCTAATCGGCTACACCCGTCTCCAAATCCCTAAGACACCCCCAACTCTGTAACACCCCCTCGACCCCTTAGCACCCCTTCTCCAACTCCCTAATCCAATATCTAAGTTACAGCCTCCAAAATAATTGAAAGATCCAAACTTGTTCTCTAAAGCCTCCATGAGGATTGACATATAGCAGGAGATATTGATGACTTGTATTTCCAACTTTGTAAATCGTTGTTCATAGTCACCCCCTAGTTCTTCACTACATGCATCTTCCATGGCTAGGGTTTGAAGAATTTGATTTATTATGTTGAGTCCTAGATCCTGAAATTTCTCACAAAACCCCAAATAAAACTACTCTAATTTCGATATGATCTATAATCCACTATGGACATTCCACTGGAATAGTTTGAATCATAACATATCTCATAACACTTTGAATATTAGACTATGAAAAATAACCTAAACGAAAGAACTAACACATAAGCACACCATCCACAAAATGAATGCAAGATTTATTCGAGGAAATCCAATATGGCCCGAGAAAACCCAACTAGAAGTTGACACCTATTCTTTGTTCTCTCTCTACTACAACTATTGAAATTCACACATAGTTGTATGGGAACTCACTATGGAGTTACCCTTAGACACTATGGCATTTATGCTTGATAAATAATATCTTATGTCCTCATGCTCTCAAGATACCACTCCTAGATGCTTTTCTCAGCTATGGAACAAGTTCAATGATCAATAGTGGAACCCGTTCCCCTCCTAATGGCTTGATATTTAACATAGCTCGATAATCATTGAGGGCTAGTTTGCTTTTACTTTATCAACACTCAATTATTAATAAGGATTGGACCACGATTGGACCTTCTTGAATATTCGTGAAACTTTACACATGGCTAACCCTACTCAATGGAATAATGGTGTTGATGTGTCATCCACTTGTACTAGGTTGGGCAACAAGGTTGATCAACTTCTGGAAAGCATAACTTTCACATACAAGATTTGATTGAGGTTATTCTTACACTGTTGGAAAGGTCTCAGTGTGTAGAATATGGAATCTTGGTGATATAAATGGCCTAGACCCTATTGTTTGATGCCACAAAATTGATTCAAAAGGTTTTCAATCATTTTGAACCCCAATTTCTACCTACAAAGTATTGAAATAGATGACAAATAATATTATGATCTCAAATAGATCATCTACCATGGTCAAACATAGTAAATCATAGAAAAACATGGTCAACCCTTGGTTAAAAAAAGGATAATCCATAGTCAACCATTGTCAAACATATTCAACAATGATTAACCATTGTCAACCATGGTTAAGCATATTCAAATAACATAGACATTTTAATATTGTTAGCATTGATATTTCAATTTGAAAGTCCACTAATCCTCCATAGAGATGCTAGCTATTAATTAGCACAACCACATTATTGTAAGAAAAGCTAAGGAAACTACTTTTTATATCAGAGAATAGGAAATTGATTAAAATTCTTATAATGGATTTTCAATGAGAGAGGAAGTTAGAGCATTTGATCGTCCCAAAAAATAAAATGCAATCATAAGAAGGAAGCACCCATCCATTACAAAGGTGGTCTTTTAGAGGAGGGAAGCAAAGTATGGTAGTCACAACGAATCAATGTAGATCTTTTTATAATTAACCAAGTTTTGAAACTAGAAAGTGAAGTGGGCACATTTTTGTAAAATCATTTCCATAAGTGAGAATGAGAGAAATGGCTTTATTCCATGGATAAACATGCTGGCTAATAGATAATTTTATTTTATTTACCTATATTTAATGACAAAATTAACATGACATTGTATGTAGGAACCTATTTTATGCATTCACATAACTAAATTCCTTCAATACTTTGAATTGGCCATGTACATTCATGGGAAAAAATCATTCTATTGGAATAAAACGTCAACTTAATTTTGATTATGAGAAGATGAGGACCATTTTGAGATAAATAAATGCTTTGAATAAGTTGAACTCGTCATTTACATTCATGGAGAAAAAAACATTCTACTTGAATATAGAAGATCAACATGAGTGTGAAAACAATAGAAGAGAAGCTTTGTTCTCTTTATGCATTGTGCTTGTTCTACATATCTTGGGAAAAAGATAGATAGTAGGTTTTTGTTTTAATGTTAATTATAACATATTTAGATATATTTTTGTTAAAAATATTCAAAATTTTAAGGGACATCACATAGAAACAATAATGTTGGAGTCTTAGGAAATTGTTAAAAAAAAAAAAAAATGTTCTTAAACTTGAAACGACAACAATTTCAAGTGAATAGTAAGATACCTAATTGTTGAAAGTAGATAGAATGTATTTTCCAAGCTCATATGAAATTGAGTAATTTTCATATTTTATAGTTAGATTTAACTTCACCATGACCTATCAATATGTGCAACTTTATCATAGCTTTACATTTTTATGTAATTTTTTATTTTAATTTTATATAAAACAATTTAAATATTACAAAATTTTGTAATAATCATCTTTATTATGATTTTTTCTAATGTTTACATTTGGACTGACTTCTCATATATATATATATATATAATTGTGGGGTTGAAGTAAGACCCAGGTTTGATAGTTACTCCAATAAAGGCCCAGTTTTGATTTCTGCCAGATAATATAGGTAACAATGCTCTTTGGAAGGTAATTCCAACAAGGTGGTGAAGGTATTAAATGTAGTAACTGTGTAGTAGTTGAAGATGTAATGACCTTAGGTGAAAGACAAGACAAGTTGAGAAAACAGTTATAACTAAAACACTCTGAAAGTTCTAGAAGCCTCAAAGGTATCGAACTCCATAAAACTGCTATAAAAACTATCTATATACTATTTACAATGTAAGAAGTGCAGAGCTAAAGCTCCTTATAAGAAATGCAGAACTAAAGCTTCTCTATTGTTTTAAGTTGTTTTTGGTATGTTCCTCCATTTCCATCAAGTCATATATATATAAAGAGTGGAAGCTTAAGAGAAGCTTCTCAAACCAAATAAACTAGCGTCTATAAAGTAGACTCCGGCCACCATTTTTTTTTAAATAGACACTAGCTTTTGACTTCCACTGTAGAACATAAAATTGTGCTAATCGTGTTATTTTAAAATTGTGTTTTTACACGTTTACGGTATTTCTACTCTTTGGATCTTTTCCTTTTTTCTGAAGCCCTTTCCGAATCTACAGCTAACTTGTTAGAATTAACAAATAATAACATGGAATGGGTCCAGCTGCAGGGCCTACAGGACTTGGTATCGTCCACGGGCCTACAGACTTAGCAACAATCCACAGGTCTTTTAATATGTAGGTTTCCCAATCCACAGGTTTCTTGAATGCTCTTTTTGAACCTTTTTTATTGAACTTTTTTGCTCTTTCTGGAACACTGATGAATGCATTTTCTTTTCTCATATTCTAATAAAAATATAATTTTTTGGGGTTGAAAAAAACAATATTCCACTCTCCAGTCTGTAATTTCATTCCATATCTGAAAAAAATTCACAAACGCGGTGTGCGACTCGTACAGCCAGCAGAAAAACACGGACAAATCGCTGGATATTTACGGATCCCCACAAACGTCCAAAAGCTAAATTGATTGAAAAAGGCGGCCCGCGTTGGTGTTCTATATTATATAGAACTCTTGAACGCGTTTCACCTGCACATATCTTTTTAATATCCAAGCATTCTAGCTCAGGTGAGCCGTGTTCAATCGGTCTTTCTCCGTGCAAGAACGCCCATATATACACTCTGAGTCTTCTACTGCTACCGTGCAACACATTCATATTTCTCGCCAAGAATTGAATTCTATTTTGTCTGCAAAATTGCAGAGCAGGCGAACTGTGGAGGACGCGCGGACATACATTGCAATGGAAGGACTAAGCACTCTGTCGATGATTCAAGCTCTGTTTATGATAATTACTTGTTATGTCGGATTAGTTTCAGGACACCAGCTGCACCAAGGCAGATGGGAACTTCTCTTGCAAAATGCGGGAGTTTCCGCAATGCATATGACGCTCACTCACACCAATAAACTCGTCATCTTTGATCAAACGCTCGCCGGTCCTTCTGAGATCAAGAGAACCGACCCGCCCTGCAACAAGGACCCCACGCCCGCCTCGCAAGATTGCTGGGCACATTCAATCGAATACGACATTGCCACCAACAGGGTGAGACCTCTGCAGCTGCTCACCGATACTTTTTGTTCTTCGGCTGCATTCGCCAGTAACGGCACACTCATCCAGACCGGAGGATGGAACAACGGGACAAGAGTTATCCGCTACTTCGCCCCATGCACCGACGCGACATGCAACTGGATTGAATCTGCGGTCCACCTTGCTGCCAACCGATGGTACGCGTCCAACCAGATCTTGCCCGACGGTCGGGTTATCGTCGTCGGCGGCCGCAGATCGTTCAATTACGAATTCGTTCCGAAAGCCCCCTCTGCTGGGTCGTTCGAGCTTCCATTCCTGGTGAAGACCAACACGGTAGGAGAGGAGAACAATCTCTATCCGTTTCTCCATCTTTCTTCCGACGGCAATCTCTTCGTCTTCGCCAACAAGGATTCCATCCTCTTCAACTATAACAAAAACCAGGTCGTCAAAACGTTCCCCACCATGCCTGGAGGCGGCGCCCGGAACTATCCTTCGTCTGGTTCTTCCGTCATGCTTCCGCTCGAGTCCGTTAATAATTTCAAGAAGGTGGAGATTCTAATCTGTGGAGGAGCCCCGGATGGCGCATACAAAAAGGCGAGCATGAACCAGACGTTCGTTGAGGCGCTCTGGNCTAATAATTTCAAGAAGGTGGAGATTCTAATCTGTGGAGGAGCTCCGGATGGCGCATACAAAAAGGCGAGCATGAACCAGACGTTCGTTGAGGCGCTCTGGAGCTGCGGAAGAATGGAGATCACGTCTCAGAATCCGCAATGGCAGATGGAGGACATGCCCGGCCCNGGAGATCTCGTCTCAGAATCCGCAATGGCAGATGGAGGACATGCCCGGCCCCAGAGTCATGGGAGACATGCTCATTCTACCCACTGCTCAGATTCTGATAATCAATGGTGCCAAGAATGGCACGGCCGGTTGGCAGTTAGCCCGGGAACCTGCATTGAGTCCGTTTCTCTACACCCCCAAAGAAGCGATGGGCAACAGGTTCAGAATCGTGGCTCCCACTAAAATCCCGAGAATGTATCATTCCACTGCCAATGTGCTGCCCGACGGGCGTGTTTTAGTAGCTGGGAGCAACTCAAACTATGGATATCGGTTCTCCGGCGTGCCATTTCCTACCGAGCTGAGAGTGGAAGCGTACATTCCTTACTATCTGCATCCTCATTACGATTCCAAAAGGGTGAACATCACCGCCATTTCGACGAGGGAGATCAAATACGGGTCGAAATTCATTGTTCGTTTCTCCCTAACGAGGAGGCCCAGCGAGAAGATAGAATTTAATGCATACGCCCCTCCCTTCACGACGCACAGTTGGTCCATGAACCAGAGAATGCTCTCTCTCGCAGCCACGCCCATTGTGAAGGGGAAGGGCGGGTATTTAGTTGGTTTGATGGCTCCACCGAACTCAGTGGCGGCTCCATCGGGGTACTACCTGCTGACCATTGTGAATGGAGGTGTGCCCAGCAAGGCCGAATCGATTCGCTTCATCAGTTAAATACGAGTTTATCACTCGGACTTCTTCTCATGGACGCCATACCGCACCANCATCGGGGGACTACCTGCTGACTATTGTGAATGGAGGTGTGCCCAGCAAGGCCGAATCGATTCGCTTCATCAGTTAAATACGAGTTTATCACTCGGACTTCTTCTCATGGACGCCATACCGCACCAAATTATTCTTTATTTGTTACGATTATTACTTATTTATAATAACAAATAAATAAGTAATTATTTTTGTAATTGAATTCCAAAGTTAAATTTATGATATTCAACACTTTGAAGTTTGTATGGAATGTTTAAAGTTTTAATTTAATCTATCAAAGTCCAATCTTAAAAACAAATTATTTGGAATCATCTTAATTAAAATGATTTCAACATTTAAGGTAGCTAGGTTGGAGATTTCATTAATGTTTTTTTATCTTCGTTATATTTTGTGGATTTAAGATAGGTGAGAGATTTCAATTGTAATTTGAATATTAAAAATGTTTTTCATTTTGGTTAAATATTTTGTTTATAAAATATAATATATTTTTATTTTTGTGGATTTAAGGTTTGTTAAAGATTTCATTTCTAATTTGGATATTAAAAATGTTACTCATTTTGATTAAATATAGAGAGAGAGATTCCCTTTGTAATTTGGATATTAAAAATGTTTTTCATTTTGATTAAATATTTTTTTTTATAAAATATAACATTTTTATTTCTGTGGATTTAAGGTATGTTAGAGATTCCATTTGTAATTTGGACATTAAAAATGCTTCTCTTTTTAGTTAAATATTTTTTTTATAAAATATAACATTTTTATTTTTGTAAATTTAAGATAGGTTAAAGATTCCATTTGTAATTTGGACATTAAAAATATTTGGTTAAATATTTTGTTTATAAAATATAATATTTTTATTTTTGTTGATTTAAGATATGTTAAAGATTCTATTTATAATTTAAACATTAAAAATGTTTCATCTTAATTATATATATATATTTTTAAATTTTTATTTTGTAGATGAAGACTTTTAAGATTTATGAGATTTACAAGGCCAAAAGTTATATCTACACGTTACTAAATTTGAAGGAATCATACGAAGCACACAAACGTTACATATACACGTTATTGGTTAAGTTTTATAAGCACAAAAACCCAATTTGATGTATAGTTTTGAATTAATGAATGGTTGAAAGGTGAGATAACATGGACAATGCAAAAATGCATTGGCTAGGCACATGGTCAAGCAGCTTTAGGTTTTATTATGTGAACTTTTTATATGAAAAATATTAATTAGGGTTAATTTATTTGAAGTATGTATTTACTGTTTATTATGTGAACTTTTTATATGAAAAAGAGTAATGAGGGTTGAGTTATTTAAAGTATGCATTTACATTTTCATAACATCATAAAAAGGAAAATCATGTATACATATGTAATGAAATAATATTATTTTTTTACATCATGCATTTTAGAAGAAGGGAGGGATGAAGAAGATGAAATCGTAAAAAAATGAAATGATGTAGATAGGTATAAATGTATGGAGGGATTTATGCATTGAAACAATATTAAATCTGAATAAGAGGAATGAAGGAAGTTTATTTTATAAAGAAGAAAGATGGAAGACACCTTACTTCAAGCAAGGTAGTTGGAGGAGAATTATGTAACCAAGTGTTACTACATTTGTGGTTCAAATTCGACATTTGGACTGATGTTTAAAGTTTAAAATTAGTTTTTAACGTCAAAAGGATGTTAACTCGATGAGTTTTTTCAAAAAAATCCAACCGAATGTTGTTTAAGAGACATGTTAAGGAGTACATCACTTAAGCGACTCCCTACGACATCTCTTTAAAAGTGACTTCATAGAGTATCCCTTAAGTGATAACCCGGGGAGTCACTTAAGTGATGTACACCTTAGCATGTCGATCAAGTTTTTTTCGGTGATGGTTTCTTAAAAGACATGCCAAATGTATTAATTTTTTTTGCTCAATTCAGAAAGTTAAAAAACAGATTCAGACGAAACAAAATAATACTTTTTTTAAGGATTTTGGAGAGAGAAGAACTGTGATTCGAGTTAAATTTTCTTATGGACTGGTGAGATTATCCCTTGAATTAATTTCTTTTTATTGAATTAATTATGTCTGTTTTTTTTCTTACTGTACTAGTGGTAAATAATAGTGTATTTTATTGAGATAGAGAGCAATGTCAAGAACCTTTTGCTTTGATTTGCTAGTAGATTCAAACGAGATGTTGCTATGCAAATGGTTATTGATTCTGTATTTGGCGACAAAAGTAACCATGATAAAACATATGAACAGAATCAAGCCATTAATGTTGAAGTATAATAGGTGATTGAAAATGTTATTTCCCTTGTAAGCGATGAAAATGGATAAAAATAAGAAGAGTTTTTAATGCAACAAACATGAAACATTACTTAGATTATGGGCAGTTGGAAGGTGGAAAATAATATCATCCCTTGCTAATATATCAAAAAAATGTTTTTCTTATTTTTCAATAATACTGATCTATTATGTTTATTTTGATACTAATTGGATATATTTTTCCATAAATATTACAAAGACAGAACAATCAATGCTTGGAAATCCACATGTACAATTCATACTAGAGATAGTGAAGGCGATGACTTTGAGGTTGATACAAGGGAAGCAAATTTCCACAATATTATTAAGAATGGAGTGAGTTATAGGTTTACCCATGACACATTTGTTGTCACTCATGACAATGCACTTATAGAAGAGATCTATGAAAATATTCATGATGTACCTCTTATTGATAAGGCAAAAAAACCCTTATACAAAGACTCAAATTCAAGTACTCTCAGTGCTCTTTCGTTGTTAGTCAACTTGAATGATATTTCAAACTTAGGAATGATATAGTTGTTAATTTATATGTAATATTTATCTATATGTAATTGCAATTGTTTGTTTTTTATAAATATCATTGTAGTATATAGGTTGGTAATTAAGATTTTTTTAGTAT
This sequence comes from Pseudotsuga menziesii, assembly GCA_001517045.1. Classification (NCBI taxonomy): domain Eukaryota; kingdom Viridiplantae; phylum Streptophyta; class Pinopsida; order Pinales; family Pinaceae; genus Pseudotsuga; species Pseudotsuga menziesii. Next base: position 43,716 of record LPNX010680130.1, read on the forward strand.
ATAGGCCAGTGATTATGATTGTTGTATATAAATTAATAAATTAATATCTAATATCTAATGAAAAAATTACAAAAATACATATACAATCTTAGATTATTTTGAAAATAATCTTAAAATGCAATAATAATGTATGAGAAATGAGTAACAACATTTCAAACTAGTTATAGAATTTCTAAAACACAATGCAAAGAATACAAATAATTTGGAAGCATTCAATGTATCCAAAACAATCACACCAATCATATACAAAGTTTTTAATAGAAAATCTATAAGCTCTTATAAATTGTTTACAATTTACCTTCTTGCATATTCTATATTGGTATTATGTTTTTATTTCTTATTTATAAATAAAAATAAATAATAATTTTTTTTTAATAATATATATATTATAAGTTATACCATATTTTTATTTTTTATTTATAAATAAAAATAAATAATAATTTCATATTATATATATATATATATATATATATATATATATATATATAACCTTTTAATGAAAAAATAATAGAAAACATACATCTTAGATATTGTTTTTATGTTCTATAAAAATTTTATAAAAGTTAAATTGAAATTATTTCAAAATTATAAATTTAAAATTTAAAACTTTAAATTAAAAAATTATTTTTGCTATAAATAAATAATTTGTTATACAAAACATACAACAATTTGAATATGATGATGATGGTGGTGGTGGTGGTGGTTAACGTCCACTGAGACTAAACTTTGGTCTATCGGATCTAAAGAAACTAATTAATTAGTTTGTTTTAAAATTGTATTCCTATGCTCAAAGAGCTTGGTGAGAAGCGTCCCCAGCTCACTATAATTTGACAAGTTAAAAGGATAGGAAGGTCGGTGTTGCAACAAAGATTATGAAACTGAGATCTAATGTGGGTGTACGCAGGGCACTCTAAGAAGAAGTGATTTTCATCTTCAATGTTCCTATTCTCACAGAGATGGCAGATCATTTCCACCCATGATGTTTTAGGAACTATCCAGCGACCTGTTTCACTATGGAGCTCATGAGAGTTCGTTCTTATCTTGGCTATGTTAATTTTTTTCTTTGAACTAGTTAAAACATAGAGATACTTTTGATCTTCTAGAGTAGGGTTGATGACCTCCTTATAATATCTTAATTTTCTTTTAGCCACTAAATCTTTCTCCCACCACGGTTTCTCTTTAAACTTAGAAGTAACAATATTTTTAATGTTATTAATATTTTGCAATGCAATATTTTCGTCGATCTCCCAGTGGTTTAACCAGGCCCTGGTATCTTTATATCAACCTCATTTGAGCCTAAGGTGGTTTTGGCTGGAATTAAAAGTTAGCTTAGGAAGTCTATGGTCTCCCATGTTATTGATTTTGTGAGTGTACAATAGGAGCCTAGTCATAGCTAGGCTCTCGATAGGGGAAAGACCCACTTATATAGGAGAATATGATATGGTGTATTTCTTTTAATTTTGAGGTTATACGTTATAAAATGCTTCTATATTTTCTCAATATTTCTCCAAGATTCTCTAGAGATGCTGCAACCCCAAACCTCACATCCATACAAGATAACAGGAGTGACTAAAGTTTCAAAGAGGAAGTTCTTTTTATCCCACATCATAAGGTTTGCTTCTTTACAATTATTTTCAAGACTAAAGTAAGATTTCCACCCTCCATTAATCCTTTTCTCAATGCTATAGTTCCAGTTGAGCTTGTGATGAATATCAATTCCTAGGTATTTGTAAGAAGACACTTCCTCCAAGTTGCTATTGGCATACACAAAATTAGTGTAAGTGTCCTTCTTGGATTTGATAATCATAACTTTTGTTTTGTCAGTGTTGACAGTCATACCCATGGTAGAGAAGAAATCCTTAAGAAGTCATAGTTTCTTATTAAGATCAGATGGACACCTTGCTAGAAGAACAATATCGCCAACATAGAGAAGAAGGATGATGACTATTCCAGCTAAGAACGTTCCAGCATAACCTGCTTCTTCTAAACAACCTTATAGCTTATCGATGTAAAGGTCAAAAAGGGTATGGGAGATGGGGAAACCTTTTTTAACTTTGATATTACACTTAATATCTCTCGAACACCCCTCGTTGCTCTTAAACTTGGTGATTACATTCTCGTATAACCTTATTGCGGCAGTTCTCAACTCGAAAGGGGGCCTTTAGCTCTTCTAATCTATTCCATATAGGTTATTTCTAGGTACCGTATCGAAAGCCTTTCTAAAGTCCACAAAGCAACAAAAGAGATTGGATTTATCATTACGACACTCCTCCACAATGATCCTAAGCATAACGAGGTGGTCCGTTGTTGAGTGCTTCCTTCTAAAACCTACTTGGCCTTTAGCCCGCTTACCTTCACTTTCAATCCATCTGCTGACCTTATTTTTCAAAATAATACCATATAACTTGGCTAAGAGGGGGCTAATCATAATTGTCCGATAATTAGAGGGGTTATTTGTATCCCCACTTTTAAAAATAGGGATAATGAGGCTCCGAGTCCAAGGTTTAGGGAACCCTTACTTGACTGCTTGATTGAAAAGCTTGTGGATGTGAGGGATGAGGATAGGACCTCCAATTTTTAATATTTCTTCCTGGTAACCTTCAATGTCCTTATGTTTTCCGTTTCCCAGACGATTAACCCAAAAATCTATGTCTTCTAATGAGAAAAAATCTACCGTTGTGAGTAGGGTTTCAAAGTTGTCTATGACATTCGGGGATTCATAAAGCTTTTTAAGATAGGAATTCCAGTCGTGTAAAGCAATTCTATCATTATATTTAGTTTTTCTAGTTAGAATCTGCCTCCAGAATTTCTTAGGAGCCACTTTAGAGAGGTGTAAGATATTTTCTTGTCTTTTATGAATATATTGTATTTTTTTCCTTTTAGTTAGGGATTTGTATATTTTTATGTTGTCAATTTTAAGAGACTCATCAAGAGCTTCCTTAATTTCCCTTCTCACACTTTTACAATCGCTATCATACCAAGGGTTGGTTTTTCTATTTCTTTTATTACTTGAGACTTCAATTGAGAACTTGTTAATAGATTGTGAGAGGGTTGTAGTAAAATTATGATAGAGGTCTTCTATGTTGCCTATACTTGATAAAGTAAGTAGATTAATTTTTAAATCATTTAGAAAAAGACCATTTTTATTTTTATCAAAGATCAAGTTCTTTTGTCTATACGGATTATCTTCTATGGGATCTCTATGCATGATAGCATTCAGAGTTACAATTAAGGATATATGATCTGAGTCAGGCTCATGGTCCTTTAAGATGTCAAAATTTATTATTTCATTGTATAAATTGATATAAAAAATAACATAGTCTACCACGTTGCTACCAAGCCCATGGATACAGATCATCTCGCTAGAATTGGACCACTTCTTTAGACCGTTGCAAATTATGAGATATTGAGCACTACAAAGCTTGACTAGCTCAGACCCAAACACATTTTCCCCTAGATCTTCAAAGATTATGTTGTACCTGCTAGCTAGAGTAAGGTCTTCGTCTAACTAAAGAGGATTAGGGTTGGAATAATTGCTTAGAATAATAGCTTGTTTGCTTGAAGTACGAGCATTAAAGTACCCCATTAAGAAGATATTACCTTCATTCCTTAGGCTAGAAATATCATTCTCTAAACCATGGTAAGGACAATTTTTATCTAAATTGTTTTTCTTATAGAAGTTAGAATTAATAGGGGAAAATAAGAGATTGCTATGTAGGTTTTTTTATCATTAATGTAAGCAATCTCGATCCAAATATATTGGTTGTAAAGGTATTTTTTATAAATCCTAGCACGGGGGGAGATGTTCTTCCTAATGAAACAAGCTATACCCCCAATGCCTCTACGATAGGATCGGTTGTTCTAGATTGACCAAAGTATAAAGCCATCTATGTTAGGGACCTTAGATTCTTGGTGCTCCCAAGTTTCAACTAACAATATAATATCAACTTCATTCGAGATCCAACTTAGCTTGGGGCTTTTGTTCCATGGGAAGCCCCAACAGTTCCAAGAAAGAATCCGGATCATGTTGAATTGCTATTTATTACTATCTTTTTTGTTTCTATCTCGAATAACGTCTTTTCTATTTCTGATTATTTCCCATTTTCCTTCCTTCCTAGCTTCTTTTACCTTTTGAACCTCCTTTCTTAATTATGTTTGATCTTCTAGAATGAGATCTTCATTTATAAATATTCCTGTTCCTTTTAGACTTGAGGTTTTACTAAGTATGTCATACTTATGGCCAGTAGAGCTCACCTTTATCCAGATCAACCTTTCTTTGTTCTCAATTAATTTCCCCAACCTTGTTGCTTCTGTGAGATGTGTTGTTTCAATTTGTAATATATTATGTAATTATGTATGGGCTATGGCTAATGTATCCTCGTCTACCTCCTCTTTAAAACCGAGGATTATAAGGTTCAAGGCCCTTTTGTTAAGCTCATGGTCTAATTCTATCAATTTTTTCATTTCCTCTTTAATGGGTTTGATGTCTAATTTACCTCCCGTGACTATTTAGGGTGAGATTGTTATCAACTTTTGCTTCTAGTTCTTTTATCATGTCCTTCATTTCAATACTTTCTAAGGTTTCAACATCTCCCTGTTGGGATGTTTGGTTTGTATCTTGGCTTTGTTTTTCTATTACCTGTAATCTAATCTCCATTGTCTCTATTTTATTCTCCAATAGATTTATTTTATTTTCTATTTGTTTTTGGATCTTGTCTTCAAGAGATGTAAATTTATTTTTTAGGAGAGCTTCTAACTGTTTGTAGCTTAACTTCTCTTTCTTCTCTATGTTTCTCTAATAACTCTATATACTCATAAAATCTCTGTAAACACTCATATATATATCTCAAGAAAATTTAATCTATTAAAATCTTTAAAAAATAAATTTAAAGAAAAACACATTTTACTTTTCAAAATATTTAGGAACTTGCTCTAAATTTATAAACTTTAAAATACAAATCTAAACATAAATACAAAAAGGTTTAAACAACTTTAATCATCCTTCCCTTTTCCACATTGGGTATCGTGTGGTGGTGGCCTTCTCTCTGGTTTGTTGATAGTGACTTTTATTCCCTTTAGTCTGTCAGTAACATGACCAAGACATATGAATCGGTAGGTCTATAGCTGGAACTAGACTGGTATACTCAAAGCACCTCGACCGACTTGGACCCAAACCTCCCTGGCATAGATAGGTTAACGCCCCTACTTCATCAATATAAAAACTATCAATATGGGGAAGTAAGCATCGAATCTACCACCCTTTTGGAGCTGGTGGGGACCATTATAACTGTAGTCAAGAGTGTAATGCAGGCCATTATAACTGCAGTCAGGAGTGTAATGCAGGAGTGTTGCAGAGCCAACAAAGCTACCCGTCTCAATGCTAGTAGTGTATCATTTTGACGGGTCATGCATCTGGCTATGCAACTTGATCTGGAGAACGAATCACATCTCGAAACATGACCACCACTATAGACTCCATTTGCTGAATGAGGGATGGAACATAGTATTTGCTTAGTCATACGAGGAAATGCCTCGCACCATATTTTCTCAAGCTGTCCAATATGGAGATGTATTTTGGGGGTTGTATGTGATCAGTTGCAGCTGTGTATTCCTCCTGTAGCGGACTCTATTTCTGTTTTCTTTGAAGAATGGGTCACTTCCTATCACCGTAGCTCGGCTCTGTTTTACATCCCGCATTTTGCGATCTGGGCTATCTGGAAGGCTCGTAACAGAGCTGTTTTTGATGGTTTTAAGGTTAATATTTTGTGTGTTATGCACAAGATTTTAAATGCTGCTCATATTTCTTTCTCTCGGCCTGTCACAAAGGGAAGGAAAATTAAATCAGTCAGACAGATCGGGCCTAAACCACTCATGATTTTCCCATGTGGTTACTTCGATGGAGCATCTTCTTTTTCAGCTGCGGGCATTGGTTTTTGTTTATTTCTCAATGAGAATCACCGTATTGAATTTGCGCTGGGGGTTGGACAGGGAACAAATACAAAATCATAACTTCTCAGCCTTTGGGCAGTTCTGCACTCATCCCAAATGATGGGTATCCCTTTAGCCCGCATTTACGGTGACTCACAGGTCATTATCAACTGGGCTAAAGGTATTTCTGCTCTTTCCCCACCAGAACTCCTTCACTGGTGTAGGGAATCTCATAAGCTTATTAAAAGCTTCAAAGATCTCTCCATCATTCACATCTATTGGGAACATAACGGGATTGCAGACCGTCTTTCAAAACAAGCACTCACATACTCTCTCGGTTTTGGGTGTTTTTTTGAAATTTTTGATGACCATTTGGTCACTAGTGACTCTTTCCAGCTCCTTTGAGAGTGTACTGGGGTATTCTCCCCTTTATTTTGGCTATGTACTGTATGTTGTCTGAGTGTTTCTTTTGGACCGCTGCTCTGGTCCCATGTTTCCCGATAGATTGGAATGATGAGAATCGATCAATTACATGATGAGGCAGATATCTGATGGGACCACTTGTTATTGCACTCCCTTCCCTCCGGCTGCAATTGGATGTGATCCAGTTACATCTTGATGTATCTATGCTAATGTATTCCCATTTGGGCGGCTGTTAACTAGGCCCTTTGATTCTTAATAAAGAATAACAAGGACTGATTTTTTCCTCTTGAAAAAAAAAATGCCTGGCACCAGTTCCAGAATAGTCAAACATGAAATAAAAACTTATGATAATGCTAGACTTGTTTAATAAAAGCTGCAGCTAGTAAATTTGAAGAAAGAAGATGCCATCAACATTCATGGGGGATCAGGGGTTCCCAATACAGTGTTGCCGGGGGCCCCACCGAGGGCGTGTAAAGACAAGTGAACTGAATAACTCGGAGATACTTCTTATCTCATCGTCTGACATAAACTAGATTAAATAAATATCATGTAGCTATTTAATTTGCTTTAAAGTTGTACATATAAAGCTACGCAAGTACATAAAAAATAAAAAATAAACAATGTATTATCATTTTTAAGTTTAAACATATTTCATGAAAGAAAAGGTTTCACAATTTGGCTACCATTGAAATTTAATCATATGAACAGTTGACTTTTTGTTTTTTCTGGTAATTAAAAAATTCAGCTCCTACTGATATCTTCTGAAGAACCGGTCACTGCATCCCATCTTTTTTGCTTTTCCTTTTTGTAAAGCCCTTTTCATTTTAGGAATAACTCGTTCACAGCTCGAAGCCTACCAGACTTATCAATTCACAAGTTTAGATTCGTTTGCGGGGTCCTTCCAGACTCATCAATTCACAGGTTTGGGATCCCTACGTTATGTAATTTCATATTATTTGTGATGAAAATCCAGAAACACGGTATGTCAACTCAACCCAGCTACACAAATGCGATGTGGCCACTCTTCATAATCATTTCTACATTTATGAACAAAACAACCATCACAGGATTTCGAAAACTCTATAATTTGCATATACACATGTAGTTGGCAATTGGAATTTCACATTTGAGGTCTTAATGTTTGATTAATCATTAAACTTCTTGTTTCTATAAAGTTGAGTGGGACCCCAAAAAAAAATTTGCGGTCGTTGCACATGTATTTTTTATTATTGAAATTTATAATTTATGGAAAATATATCATTTATTTCAATAAATGATAAGGTATATGTGTTTGTGGATGTAGTCTTTGAGTGTTTAAATAATAAATTCAAATTACAAAAATTGCTATATCTATAAAGAACAAATAGTGTTTGTGAGACACTATTTTTCCAAAATAAAATTAATAATTTATATGTTTTTTAAATTATCTAAGGGATCTAAACTCAATAATAGTATGCTAAGTGTGGATGCAACTTTTGAATGTCTTAACGCAATAATTATGACGAGGCTTTTTTATAGCATGTAGAGGTCGATGTCTAGTAGTGCAACATACAATTTTTTTTAAATGCTTGAGAAACAAAAAAGTTATGGAAAAACATTAATAGTGTGTCTTTTGAGTTAAGGAGTAATGACTAAAACAAAATAGAAAAATAACAGGAAAAATTAATGTTCTTAAAAAAAATTATGAGTCCTTGCACAAAGATGGGGGAACTTTTCGACGCAAAGCATGTTTTATAAAAAATATTCTTGTTGTAAAATTCAACAATGCGTATACACTTATTAAATATAGGAATGAGAAAGACTGACACAACCAAGTGGGATTCCATGAATGCTAGTAGAACAGAATGCGTACGCATTTTAGAGAACCAAAACATGTATGTGCTTTAAATATGAAAAACATATACGCATCTTGTAAAGCATATTTTATTCCCCAAATCAATCCCTTAACACACCCTAACATCCCTCCCCAACCTCCTAACACCCGATCTTATTCAAATCCCTAACACCCCCTCTCTAACACCCTAACACCCCCTCTCCAACTCCCTAACACCCCATACCCACATGGGGGTCACTTAGCGAACTTGTTACATAGCACGATCGTTCACATGGTATTAAAGAATATCCTTAATTTTTCTAAATATTGCAAAATTCCCCATAAAATTGTATTGTTGAACCCGCCTCCCAATATATCATTCCAATTAAGAAAACCCCTAGTTTCACCAGATATTGTAGGTATCCACTTTTATCAATTCATCTTTAACACCCCCTTTATATCATATTATCAAGTTGTACCAAAAGGGGCCCTAACACATCTTACTATAAGCAAACATTATGCTAAGTAAAATAATAGTATAATGCTAATAATGATCACACTCAGATTACATGTGTGAACGATCAATTTGTAGTGTTGGATAGTGGAAGACCCAACGAAATAGTAATGGGCCCAAGAAAAAAGTGTAAAAGGCAACCCACTCATGAGACCAATGTAACAAAGAATGTAAAATATTGATAATGCTATAGTGAGTGCAACGCTTAGAAAATATGAGAATTGTAGATGTTTCATACGACAACCTACCAATCTACCAATTTTATATCGAGTAATCTCATGCTTTCTATAAGCTTAATAAATTAAAATCCATAAAATATTTTTAATAATCTTAATAAATATTTTCTATTCTTTTTTTAAAGCTATTTATATGCGATCTTTAATACATGCACAATAAAATATGGTAAAATAATACTATTTGGACAAATTATGTGCAGATATCTTCTTATGCTTAAAGTATTCCAAGTTTAGTGAGCATTTCTTCTTCAACAACAAATGAATGGCATTTCTATATCTATACAAGAATAAAATTAGTCCAAGATTAGAGTCGTTGCTTTTCATTTTCTCTCTAAATTTTTAAAATAAATTAAATGGTACTCCCATATAAATTTAACATTGGTTATCCAAGAGGTTATTGAGTTTTCTTGGATAGAGGAGTACTCTATTTTGGAATTTTTGTAATTTGATTTGTATGAAACTTAGACAAAAATCCTCAATTTTTTTAAGTATATGATCCAATGATATAGTCAAATTCTTTAGTATTTTTTAAAGATGGATTTATGAAATTAGATTTCAATTGGAATTACGATTTCAATTAATAATATTATATTATAATATAGTTAATGTAATCATATGAATAATTCCATTTAAAAATTATTTAATGAAATTCATGAAAAATATCCATAAGCATAATACTAATATTAAAAAAAAACTGAAATTAAATATTCTAGTATAAAATATTTTCATATGCAACATTATGTGTATGTGTTTGAGAGAGAGATAATATTAATATTTTTTATTAAAAATCTATATAATAAAATTAATAAAATATTACCAATATAATTATAATAATATAAAAATATTATTTTAAATTAAATATTTTAATATACAATAATTTTACATGAGGTTGAAATGCCATTTTTCTTATAGTGCTGAGACGTGTTTGCATTCAACCATGGAGGAATTCAACATGTATTTATGAAAGGCCTCCAAATATTTGAAGAATAAACTATATATATGAATCCAACCCATGATTTGAATTTTATTACTCAACCCGCCCAAATAAAATAACCCCCAATACTTATATTACTGTGTCAAATTAAAATCCCCCTCGACCCCTTAATACAAGGAAATATATTTTTTAGGCTTTTAGGAGTATTCAAACCCCCAATATGAATGGACATGATATGATATTTCCCCACTAGTGAACCCCCCATGCCCCTACCCATAATCACCCACACCCCCTCTCAAAATACTTAACACACCCTCAACCCTGTAACACCCTCTCAACCCCCTAACACCCCTTCTACAAAACCCAAACACCACCCCAACCCCCTAACTGTAACAACACCAAAATTCCATAAGAAAAAAAACATTATTAAGGAGTTTTTAGATCAGTTTAAGACCTAGCCTGGCTTCACATAACTTTTAAGAATTATTATAAATTTAATTGTTTTCAAAAGTTGATGTGTCATTCCTACCTTGTTGTATGGTACAGTTGGTGTGATTATCTTGTATTCTCATAAGGATGGATTCGTCATGTTTTAACATTTTAAGCTCTCTGCTTACTAACCCTATTTTGATGCTAGTGTTACAAGGTTATGGGTCTTACTTAGCTTATGTAAGCTAATTCATTTCTTAACTTGTATTATTGCATGTGTCTTAATTAAAATATTAGACCCCCCTTGCAATCCTAAACAACTAACGAGCCAACAAGTACCAAGGTGACAAAATAAAAGACTAAAATAAAACAACAATTTCACTCTGCAGCTATAGAAAGTGGGTAACTAAAATTAATCCACGTGGAGGTAGTTTAAAAGTTAAAGCGCCCACGTGAAGGCTCATGGTGCCATCCAAGCTGGATAAAAAGTAAACCCTATGCGAAAAAACCAAAGGTTGGGTTTTAGTTTTTCTGTGGTAATGAAACGGTGAGGACAGCCGAGAGCTCTCGACCCTTCCAGCATTGGAAATAAAAGCACTCGACTTGCCACATGATTTCTTCGCAAAGATGGGTAAGTTGCTCCTCTGCACTGTTTGTTTTTATTTTTATGCAAAAATATTTTACAATGTCAAATGCCAACACGTTTAACCTCCATCCACTGTTCGACTAGCAAGAGGTTTCGATGATTTCTTGGCTTGGATGAGTGAGCTCAGGTCAAGGGTACCCGACGTCTAAGGGTCTTGGTAAGACCTAAGTACCTTGAAACCCTACGGTCCTTGATCGTCTAAGGTGTGAAATGAAAATGACAAAGCTAGAACAAAGTTATGGAATATATGAATGTTTTTATAAGCCTTCGGGCTATGATAGAGTTTATATAGCAATTATTTTAAAAAACCTTTTTTTTTGTTTACAGACCATGGAGTCTATGAGGGAAGTTGTATTATGGTCATTTTGTAAATATTGCTGTAAAATTTTAGCAAAGTTTTAAGGGAAAACAATTGCTAGGATTTTCGCTTCTATCTTTGTTTAAATCCTTCAAAGCTCTCAGTACTTCTCTGTATAATTGTTACATTGTTTATTTATGTGAATGGAATTGTGTTTGTTTGGTTATGACTATTGCATCCATGCTTTGGTTAAAAAGATGTCATTTTGGATTTTAAAATGGTTACGATGTTTCTTTGTTGATGTTAAGTTCGAAGTTATGCTTTTGTTGTAGGTTTCAATTATTATATACATTACTTGGAATTTTTAACCTTACAGGTCTCGAAACCTCTACCTGTGTTAAATACTTATATAGGGAAGTTTGTTCTTTTCTCTAATTACTATACAAACCCTATTATAATTTATATAAATTTTGTTTGAATTTAGATCGAATCTACCACTGCGTTAATTGTAAGTGTTTATCCCTAAATTGTTTTGAAAATAGATAAGCCTTTCGTCTATAGGAAATTGATACTTGGTAAATATTATTATTCATATGTATTTCCACTTTTTAAGGGTCTCAATCTTTCAACTGAAAGCCATAACGTCTCAAATATAAATCTATTGTTTCTTTGGCAAGTTATAATTTTTTATTTAGGGCTTCATTGTATTTAACTATGGCAAGCCCTAACTATAAAAACAAATCGTTGTTCAATTAAAAACGATGATAGCTCTGTTGGACCTCTTGGTTAATTCTGTGTGAGTTTATAAGAAAAATAAAGGAATACTAATCGTTTACTAGTTATGTATAATACTTAATATTAGGTGAAAATGATAATGTTTATAAATAATAATAAAAGATAGTCTACAATTTCTGCTATGAAAATCTATAAATAAACAATAGAATTCTTTTCTCCTGTGCTTAATTTATAATTTATAGGAAATAAAAACTTTCCTACTTTATTTAGAAAACAAATAATAGTTTTGTAACCTTTCAACACTCATGAAATCCTTCATAAATAAACAAAAAACAAATTAAATATAATAATCGAGGACAATATAAATCCCATTACCTTTCAAAGGGAACAAATATCCAAAGAAGACTGTTCCTCCCAATCATCTCCTGAAAGCAACCAAGATCACTTGCTTTAGGACCCCCAAGCTTGTTCACTAAACCACGAGGATGAAGATACTGTGTAGAATCTTGTTTTGTCCTCTCTGTAACTCAGTAGTCACACTTGTAGTCAATACTCCAACAATTCACTTTAGCTTTCCCCTCATCGAATTCCTCTTGTGTGCCTAACTTTTTAGTGTGCAGCAATACACAAGACACTAGTCTCTAGAAACAAATGTAGTGAGCCTCCTACTTATTCGATGGTTATATGCTTTCCTAGGTATTTGGGTCAGTTTTCTTAATTTAATGAGGCACCTGCTCAGTTCCTCCTTCTCTTGGGAACATGACCACAATTTTAGGGAAGTTTCTGTTAGATTTTTATCATTCAAGCTAGCATTATCTTAGGATCTTTAACTGAGAGAATAACAAGCACATCAATCAAACACAAGAGACAATAGAAAGAATTTTTTTCCTCGGGGAAACCATAAAGGAGAAAACCCCGCAACTTCCTTAGAGATAGAATCGACACTAAAAGTAAAACCCAAAACAGTAAGATGATCTCTCGATAGCAGTAGTCTCTCTCTCTCTTGTCCCAACTTCTTCTTCTCTCTCATTTATGCGCTACAACTGAGTGTGAGTGAATGTGTGATAAATAGAGAGGCTCACTCTCTATTTATACTAATTCCCGACTTGACAATAACTCATTAGGTCCAACTTCTCTAGGAGAGTCTAATAACCCTAAGGACCCACAACTGCGGGGACTTTAATACTTGATCAATAGGAAGGGTTACCCTCTATGAATTTACATGACTTGTTTGCATTATTGAATCTCCTGATAGGAACATCGAGGCATGACATGACTCAATTACATTACAGATACTTCCCAGAATAAATATCAAGGTACAATACATAAAATATACAAGTGAATACATTCTGAAGTTACAAATACATCAACACTCCCTCTTAATTAGGAAGGTATTCTCTCAACACAATTTATCAGTACAGGTCTTCTTCTCTGTATCATCATCAAGTTCTCTTCATCTTCAAGTCATCTTCTCTTCACTACTAGATCTGGATCATCATCACTGGATCTGGATCATCATCACTGGATCTGGATCATCACTAGGTCATCATCACTGGATCTAGATCATCACTGTTGGATCATCACTGGATCATCAACACTGGTGCTATCTCTCAATTCTTCTTGTCATAGGAAGTTCTACAGAGCCAGAACTTTTTCATGTTGGTTGTAGGCCTAGCCTCCATGTAGGTCTTCTTCGTCGCTTATATCTGACCCTTGGCCAGAACGACCCGCCCAACACTTACAACTAACCATGGGAGGAACACATCCAACAACCATGTCATAAAGGCACGCCCAACACTCACATCTGACCATGGGAGGAACACATCCAAAAACCATGTCAGAAAGGCCCAGCACTCACATCTGATCATGGGAGGAACACATCCAAGAACCATATCGAAAAGGCTCAACACTCACATCTGACCATGGGAGGAACACATCCAAGAACCATATCGGAAAGGCTTAGCACTTATATCTGACCATGGGAGGAACACATCCAAGAACCATGTCAGAAAGGCTCAACACTTATATCTGACCATGGGAGGAACACATCCAAGAACCATGTCAAAAAGGCTCAGCACTTATATCCAACCATGTGGGGAACACATCCCGCATCCATGCTAGAAGGGACCAGCACTTATATCTAGCCATGTGGGGAACACATCCCATATCCATGCTAGAAAGGATCTACACTTACATCTGATCATGTGGGAACACATCCCACAGTCACATCAGAATGGCTCTGCACTTACATCTGATCATGTGGGAACACATCCCACAATCACATTAGAATGGATCTGCACTTACATATGATCATGTGGGAACACATCCCATAGTCACATCAGAATGGCTCTGCACTTACATTTGATCATGTGGGAACACATCCCACAGTCACATCAGAATGGCTCTCGAACTCATGACCTCCCCTTGGAGGGAACCTCGATCTGGAGAACACCAAGCTTCTCCCTGAAGTACTCAAACTTCACTCTGGCCAATGGCTTGGTCAACACATCAGCTATATGTTCATCTGTTAAGCATACTAGAGCTTCCCTACTCCTCTCTACACCATATCCCTAATATAGTGATACTTGATCTCGATATGCTTCGACTTGTCATGGAACACCGGGTTCTCATAAAACTTCACACAACTCTGGCTGTCGCAATATATACAAGTAGCATCCAACTGGAGATCAAATAAATCAGACAGTAGCTTCCTCAGCCATACTGCCTCACAACTAGCTAAACAAGCTATGACATACTTTGCTTCAGCTGTACTCAGTGCCACGCAAGACTGTTTCCTGCTAAACCAAGAAATCACACTTGATCCCATACTGAAGCAACACCCTAAAGTACTCTTTCTATCAATGGAACTACCTACCCAATCTGAATCAACATAACCTTCCAGGTTAATCTTTTAATCAACCTTATACTTGAGCCCATAATCAACTATACCCTTTAGGTACCTCAGAATATGCTTTGCAGCAATCAAGTGAACATGTCTTAGATCCGTCAGGAACTGGCTTAATGTGTTCACAGCAAAGCAAATATCTGGTCTTGTATTCGTCAGGTACATCAAGGACCCAATCATCTGACGATACATCGTAGCATCAACCACTTCTGATGAAGCATCACTTAATACCTTCAGGTTCGATGCCATAGGTGTGGTCATGGCCTTGCAGTCCATCATCCTGAACCTCTTCAGGATCTCTACTGCATACTTCCCTTGTCCCAGGGAAATTCCATTTGCGTTCTGCCACACCTCCATTCCTAGAAAATAGTGCATCATATCCAAGTCCTTCATTTCGAACTCGGCAGCAAGCTTCCTCTTTGTGTCAGCAATCAACCCATCCATACCTGTTACAAACAGATCATCTACATATAGTAGGAGTATCATTGGGTTCCCTTCTTCAACCTTGTAGTAAAGGTTGGAATCTACTTTACTCTTGGTAAAGGCCAAACTGGATAGGAAATTATCAATTCTGCCGTACCATGTCCTCGGTGCCTGTTTCAAACCGTACAGGGATTTCTTCAATTTACACACATGATTCTCCCTGTCATGTGTCTCAAAACCGAGTGGTTGCTCCACATACACTTCCTCTTCCACTACACCATTCAAGAAAGCAGTCTTGACATCCATCTGTTGTATCTTCCATTTCATCACTGCAACTAGAGCAAGTATTGATCTGATGGAAGTGTATCTGGCTACAGGTGCAAAAGTTTCTTCATAATCTATTCCTTATTTCTGGAAGAATCCACGAGCCACAAATCTTGCTTTATATTTCTCTATGCTACCATCTGTAGCATGCTTAATCTTGTAGATCCATTTGGAAGTCACAATAGACTTCCCCTCCAGTCTAGGGACAACATACCAGACATCATTCTTCATGATCGATCGATACTCCTTGATCATAACATCCTTCCATTCTTTATTCTCTGTTTCTTCTTCATAGTTGGAAGGTTCTTTATCAATAATGTCACATAGTAGGGCCAGATAACCGGAGCAGGACCTAGTTCTCTTTCTTTCTCTGTGTGTTTCTTCTGGAGCACCATATCATTCTGTGATCATTTTGCACCTTGGATAGCCTCTCGTACCCATGAAGGTTTCCTCTTGTGATAATTCTTTTCCCGAGGTGGATATACAGGTTCCTGGGGTTCTTCTACTTCTCAATATTCATCTTGATTTGTATCATTCATAGTTGTATCTTGAATTTTGGGTGCTTCTATTTCTTCAGAGTCTTCAATTGGTCTCTTTCTGGATTTGTTGTAAGTTGAATCTTCGTCGAATGTTACGTCTCTGCTTATGTTGATCTTCTTGAATCCTGGGAAGTATATTTTGTAAGCTTTCAAGATTTCACTGTATCCCACAAATATACCCTTCTTTCCAGAAGGCTCTAACTTTGTCCTCTTTTCTTTTGGAATGTGTATGTATACCGGACAGGAGAATATTATGAGATGGCTGACTTCTAGTTTCTTGCTGGAAAAGACTTCTTCAGGTGTCTTGTTATTGAGTACTCTGTGTAGAGTACGGTTCTATACATACACCGTTATTCTGGTAGCTTCTACCATAGATGCATGGGAAGATCTTGATCATGAAGCATGGCCCTTGTAGCTTCCATGATCGTTCTATTCTTCCTTTTTGCAACCCCATTATGTTGTGGATTATATGGAGTGGTTAACTCTCTATTAATCCCTGAATCTTTGCATAATTATTTGAATTCATTTGATGTGAATTCTCCGCCATTATCTGATCGAAAGGTCTTGATCTTATTTTCTGTGTGGTTCTCGATCAAGGCTTTGAATTCCTTGAACTTGCTGAATACTTCATCTTTGTTCTTTAAGAAGTATATCCATGTCTTCCTAGAAAAATCATCAATGAAAGAAACATAGTATACATACCCGCTTATTGAATTGGATGACATCAAACCGCATACATCGGAGTGGATTATTTCCAAGATTCCTTCTGCTTTGCTCTCGCTACTTGGAAATGTCTTCTTTGTGTTCTTTCCTTTCGCACATCCTTTGCAGGAACCATCATGTTTTGTCTGAATTTTTGGAATACCTTCAACAGCTTTACTTGCAAGTGGTAGTGCTCTGTAGTGCACATATGCAAGCCTTCTATGCCAAAGTTCATTTGGTTCCACTGATTCATGAACCAAAGCTTGTTCTGGTTGGCCCTTCAACTTGTATAGACCTCCTTCTTGTTCCACAATCACTACTGCACCATCAATAGTCTTTCCCTTTGGCCACATAAGAACTTCGCCATCTACAAATGCAATCCTCATGCCTTTTTCATCCAATGCATATATGGAGAGGAGGTTCTTCTTTAGTCTTGGTACAAACAAGACATCCTTCATATTCATAGACTTTCCAGAGTCTAGCTTATAGGAGGATTCCCCACTACCTTTCATTGGATACCGGCAGTCATCTCCAAGTTTCACCTGGTGGGGTGATTAATGTTCTGATAGTTTCACAAAGGATTCTTTGAATAGCATCATATGTTTGGAAGCCCCACTGTTTATAAGCCAATCATTGCTTCCATGTGTGATGTTTCCCGTGAGAGCGAAAATCAAAACATATTCTTCATCACTTGAAGAATCATCACTTTCTTGTTTGATTCTCTTTATGGAAGGTTCATCATCTTCTGCAGCATGAGCATGATGTCTTCTCTTGTTTCCCTTATTCTTGAGAGAGCTATTTTTGTTTCTAGGACAATCTTTGGCAAAGTGTCCTCTTTCATCACATGTATAGCATCTAAATTTAGATAAATATTTGTTATATCTGCTAGGGTTATATTTCTGGTGGAAGTGCTTACCTTTGGAGTGATGAAAGTCTCTTCTGCTTTTCTTGGAGTGTATTGTAAGAGCTTGATCTTCACTTCCCATCTTTTCTTCTCGAGCTACTATCCGAGATTCTTCTTGTGAGCATTCCTCCCACAGTCTACTGAATTTGACTAGCTTCTTTTTGGCACAGATCACTTGAATAAAGGAGTTCCATGATATAGGGAGGCCATTCAAGGTGGTCATCACAATTTCTGCATTCTCTACTTCTTCATGTACTGCTTCAAGTTGTTCATTGATCTCGGAGACTCTTGTAAAGTAAGATTGGATGGTTTCTGCATTCTGGATCTTTACATTCTTCAATTGGTTTCTCAAAGTCATCTTCCGATTTATGTTCTTCCCTTCAAACAGTTTGGTCAAGGCATCAAACATATCTTTAGGTGTCTTTAGGGAGGACTCCTGTGGTGTGAGGTGATCCTTAATTGAATCAGCATTAATACTCTTAGCCATGACCAATTTATTTTTGTGTAAGGCCTTATCCTCATCTTCCTCTGGAACTGGAACCTCTTCATTGATGTAAGAGTCCAAATCATTTTCTTCCAGGACCAAGGCGATCCTATACTTCCAGGCTCGGAAGTTATCAGCTCCCTCAAGATTTTCATCAATCTTGGTATGATGAGACATCTTAACTGAGAACCTCAAATGGAAATACAAAATATTTATATCTTACCAGGTTAAGATGTCGGAACTGGATTTGGAGCTGAATTTCTGTAGAGTTGGTTCAGGAGCAGATTAGGGTTTGACTTTCTTGGAGTTTTTCCCAACCAAAAACTTTGATCTTGATCTATAAACTTTGATTTTGAGGAGGAGATCAATCTAGGCCTGGGCTCACTCAAAAATTCCACTTCTATGGAAAGCCCTAATTTTCGACAGTAGTGTCAGGTAAAAAACTTAAAATATTCAAAATCAGATTTTGTTTCAACAAAAAGATGCACCCTAGAGAGGAGAGTCAGCCCAAGCTTCTTTTACTGAAAATATATGGAGAGAGATCCAAAAAGTAGGAAGCCCTAGTTTTCGTAGCTGCACAGTGTCTTCTTCTCAGGTTAGCTCTGATAAGATGTTATATTTTTATCATTCAAGCTAGCATTATCTTAGGATCTTTAACTGAGAGAATAACAAGCACAACAATCAAACACAAGAGACAATAGACACAAATATTTTCCTTGGGGAAACCATAAAGGAGAAAACCCCGCAACTTCCTCAGAGATAGAATCAACACCAAAATTAAAACCCAAAACAATAAGATGATCTCCCGACAGCAGTAGTCTCTCTCTCTCTTGTCCTAGCTTCTTCTTCTCTCTTAGTTATGCACTACAACTGAGTGTGAGTGAATGTGTGATAAATAGAGAGGCTCACTCTCTATTTATACTAATTCCTAACTTGACAATAACTCACTAGGTCTGACTTCTCTAGGAGAGTCTAATAACCCTAGGGCCCCACAACTACAGGGACTTTAACCCTTGATCAATAGGAAGGGTTACCCTCTATGACTTTACATGACTTGTTTACATTACTGAATCTCCCGATAGGAACATTGGGGCATGGCATCACTCAATTACATTACAAATACTTCTCGTAATAAACGTCGAGGTACAATACATAAAATATACAAGTGAATACATTTCGAAGTTACAAATACATCAACAGTTTCCTCCTGCATTGGCTAGAAAGTGAATGTTGTTGCTGCCATTTATCATTTTTTCCTTCTACACCAGATCATTCCTTCTAGTGGGTCAGTGAACACTCTTGAAGAATCCTCTTTAGATAGGTTTCTCTTATTTTAATTATTAAATAATAAAATATTCAATTTCAGTCATCCTTGACCTGTCTTGACCAGCCTTGGTAAAAAACATAAAAATTTACAATAACTTTTAAAGTAATGTCTTTCCACAACATAAAATGTTTTTAGTTATAGGTGGGTTACACTAACACCCCCTCTCCAACTCCCTAACACCCACTATCCCTAATCACCTGCACATTCCAACTACCCCTGTCTCTCCCCCCAAGACACTAACACCCCCCCCCCCCACACTCTCTCTCTCTCTCTCTCTCTCTCTCGTCTCCCTAACCCTTACTAACCCTTTCTCTCACTCTCTTTCTCCCCTACTCCACTAAGGCTTCGATCTCCTAACACCCCCTATGTCTCTACCTCTAACCTCTTAACCATCATTTTCTCTCTCTACTTGTAACTCCTTACCACCACCAGTATCTCTCTCTCTCCTAATTCTTACTAACCCCCACTTTGCAAATAATGTTTCACCAACCTACTAGTTCCCTAGGTTGAGATGGGGACATAAATTTCGTAATAAGGGGATATGGGACCCAAAAGTACTTTAGTTTACCATATTCACATTTAAATGGGTCACCTAAATGATAAATTCTAATAAAATAAGGTGGCATGGGTTCATGAAGACACTTGGAATCTTGTGGAGCCTTTGGGTGTCTAGATTCCCCACACACTTGGCATGCCATATTCATCCAAATTCAAACACATGGGTAATGTAACATTATTGGATGGTGATGTCGTGTCAAATATCATATAATGATCTAATGAATTTGAATTGGTAAATGAGGGTAACTCCCATGGAAGAGGAAGAGACTAAAAGACAAGGTGTGCCACTTGGAAGGAGATTATATGCACTTTATGACAACAAATGATGGAATATTCTATGACAAGTATGAAATATTTAGACATGATTGCTAACATATTACAAATATTACATGACAGGGATAAAAATAGACACCAAGAGGTCAAATTTGTGAGTTAGAGGAAACCATTCAAATTGGGAAAAGAATTAGAGCATGAAGAGGAAGACAAGTGTCATGCGAGTTACTAAACTACTAAGATGAGTTAGAGGAATTTCATGGAGGTAAATTCGACCCTAGGAGGCCTCATGAATTTGATAAAAGGATTTCATGAGGAAGGAGAATGGATTTTGATCATTTTTTAATTGGGGTTTGGCATTTTGGAGAGCTTTTGCTTGTCCATTGCGCAGTGAGTGTTCACTCTCCCTACTTGTGAACCAATTTCGAGGGAGTTGGATTCCTTTCCAAGTTGGTTGATGGAGATTCCATTTAGACCTCTCATGGGAGATTAATGAAATATTTTTATTTTCAGGTTGAAGGTCCATACAGTCAAATTCTCATCTATCTCCCCATTCTCTCATTCCTTCTTCTCCATTCCCCCACACTCTCATTTAATGGCGCACTTGTTGGAGTGGTGCTTTCACTTTTATGAGTATATTTGATGCCCAAGATCCG
Source organism: Pseudotsuga menziesii (assembly GCA_001517045.1). NCBI lineage: Eukaryota > Viridiplantae > Streptophyta > Pinopsida > Pinales > Pinaceae > Pseudotsuga > Pseudotsuga menziesii. The sequence continues at coordinate 64,767 of LPNX010680130.1, forward strand.
GTGTATGATGTGTGGATTTGTAATCTCATGTCAATATTCTCTGTAAGTCAAAATATCAAAAATGCATGTAGGAAAGGCTCGCATTCCCATGCTCTTGAATAAGTAGTTTTCATCGATTTGGCTTCACTATTAAAGTAGCTTTATATGATATTTGTATGAGGACTTTTATTTGAGTTTTATGATGTTGTGGAAGCCATATATTATGTAATAATCTGTAATTTCATGCACATATTCTATTCAGCTTGAAATCCATGAAAATCCTGTGTGAAAAGCTTGCATTCTCATGCCATTGTATCACTAGTTTTCATGGATTTTGGCCTCAATCTTGAAGTAGTTTTATACCATATTTGTATGAGGGATCTTCTATGAGTTGGATGATGTTGGGAAAGCCATATGTGATGTATTAGGATGTAATTTCATGTCCTCATTCTCTATGGTTTGAAATCCAATAAACTCATGTGTGAAAAGCTTGCATTTCCATGCCATTGAGTCACTAGTGTCCATGACTTTGGCTTCAATCTTAAAGGAGCCTTGTATCAGATTTGTATGAGGGATGTTATATGAGTTTAATGATGTTGTGACAGCCAAATATGATGTGTTACTCTGAAATTTCATGTACCTATGCTCTTTGGGTCGAAATCCAAGAAATCCATATGTGAAGCTATTGCAATTCCATTCTACTAATTTACTAGTTTTCATGTATTTGACTCCCATACTGAATGAGTTGTATACCATACTTGTATGAAGGGATTTATATAGTTTTTAATACTGTTTGGGAATAAATTTTTATTCTTTATATTGTCCCTATATTTCACATCCTGATATGAACCTTTAACTCTACCTTTCTTATGTCAAAATCGAGTTAGTTATGCAATTTCCCCGTAAGCAATTTCACTGAAAGTTATCAAACGAATGTGGAACTCTATAACCAATTTGTAGAACTAATAAGCATGTGTAATGATAGTACATGAGTTCTTATATCAGTCCCAATACTCTGCTTACAAATTTGGTAGGTTCATACTTGAGTTGGGAAGCCCAGTTGGCCTACACCCTAGGGGGGATTTCATCACAATTTCCTAATAATTTTTGGTTTTTTTGTCATCAACCCCAAACAAGGTTTTAGAGGTCTAAAGTCTAATTATGAGAAGAGGAAGATCAATTTTCACATAAATAAATGATTTGAATAAGTTGAATTGGTTATTTATATTTATTGAGAAAAAATATTCTACTTAATAGAGAGTATCAACATGATTGTGAAAAGAATAAGAGAAAATCTTTCAACATGGTTGTGAAAAGAATAAGAGAAAATCTTTAGAGAATATCAACCAGTTTATGAAAAAAATAGGAGAGAATCTTTGTTTTTTTATGCATTATTTTTATTATGCATATATTGAAATAAGACCAATATGCAACAATGAAAAAATAATAGATAATAGGTTTTTTTATGTCAATTATAAAATGTTTCCGTATATTTTTGTAAAAAATATTCAAAATTTTAAGGGAGATATTGCATAGGAACAATAGTGTTCGAGTCTTAGAGAATTGTTGAAAAAAAGACTTAGTTCTTAAACTTAAAAAGACAACAATCTCAAGTGAATAGTATGACACCTAACTGATGCTAAAAGTGGATAAAAGGTTTTTTCCAAGCTCAAGTGATTTTGGGAAAATAATAGATAATAAGTTTTTTAATGTCTATTATAAAATGTTTCCGTATATTTCTGTAAAATATATTCAAACTTTTAAGGGAGATTTGCGTAGGAACAATAGTGTTGGAGTCTTAGAGAATTTTTGAAAAGAAACTTAGTTCTTAAACTTCAAAAGACAACAATCTCAAGTGAAGAGTATGACACCTAACTGATGCTAAAAGTAGATAAAAGGTTTTTTCCAAGCTCAAGTGATTTTCCTATTTCATAAATTACAATGATTTTCTTATTTCATAAATTAGATTTAGCTACAACTACACTTTGACGTCTAAATATGTGTAACAGTGTTTTAGTTTTACATTTTTTATATAATTTTTTATTAATATAAACAATCTAACCATTACAATTTTTTTAATAATCATCTTTATCATGACTTTTTCTAATAATTATTATTACATTTAGATTGACTCCTCTCTCTCTCTATAATTATACTATATCAAAAATATATATAATCACAAATTATATATAATCATATTGTATCATTCCAAAATCACAAAGAGTGGAAGCTTCCGACAAGCTTTTCAAACCAAATGAACTACCGCAATTTATGATGTCATCATCACATTTTTTCATCACATTTTTTCAGGTATTTCTTGTTTTTGGGGTAGCGGGGTCCGTCAAAAGTATGCAGTGTGGGTACTCGTTGGATGCGGAATCAAATTCCGCATCCAACGATCTCTCCCGATCGAAATTTGAGTAAAAAAACAAGGAGATATGTCGAAAATACGAACACAAAAAGTAGTTTTTTTCTTTCTTCCTCTAGAATTAATCAATATTATTTTATTATTTTAACTATTATTTTATTATTTTAACTATTATTTTATTATTTTCCTTAGGAGGCCCATTTTGGACCCCAAAATTCCTCTAATGATGTCCTACAATCAACGATCTATGTGCTTCTCGGATCACATGCACTCTTTCCTTCTCTGGAATACAGAGTTTACCAAGATGATACAAGAGTTGATTATGCACATAATAGTTCTCTTCCTATTTACCATGTATTAGTGATGCATATACTTTCTTAAAATCTTTATCTTCTGCATACTGTTCAATATAACTTTCATGTGTTAATGAATTGTTTTGAAGAATGATTGAAGCATTCGTAGGAGGCCTTGATAACATGTCTGCTACCTTATTATGAATTCCCTTTTTGTACTTAATTACGAGATGAAACTGTTGTAAGAATGCCATCCATCTTAAATGCCTACTTTGTTGTATTTTAGTTTGAGATTGTAAATATTGAAGTGGTTGATGATCAGTATGTATGATTGTTTCTTTGCCCATTATATAATGTTTCCACTTCTTCACACTCTGTACCAAAGCATACAACTCTTTGTCATAAGTCGGATAGTTACTTACCGCAGTAGAGAACGTTTCTGAATGGTAACGGACTGGCTTCCTTCCTTGCATCAAAACGGCTCCCATGGCAAACCCGCTGGCATCGATTTCGATCTCAAATGGCTGCTGCAAATCTGGAAACGTCTGAACTGGGGATGTGCTAATCCTTTCCTTCAAAGTGTTGAAGGCTCTCTGATGCTTGCCTCCCCACTGGAAAATATCTTTGACACTTGTCAACGCATGTAATGGCGCAGCAATGGAGGAAAACCCAGAAATTAATTTCCTCCAATACTGAACCGCACCCAGAAAACTTCTGATTTCAGTAATGGTGTTAGGCCGTGGCTAATTTACAATGACAACAACCTTGGCTGGGTCCACTCGCAGGTGGCCTCCACCAATAATATGGGCCAGATATACTAAAGAAGTTTTAGCAAATTCACATTTGGACATCTTTACATAAAGATTCTCCTTCTTCAGTACATCTAAAACTTTCTTCACATGTACAATATGCTCTTCCCATGTTTTGCTAAACACTAGGATATCATCCAAGTATACAATTACAAAATCATCAATGAATGGTCGGAAGACATCATTCATGACCCGCATGAAAGTAGCAGGTGCGTTACAGAGTCCGAAAGGCATCACAAGCCATTCATACAAACCCTGTTTTGTTTTAAACGTTGTTTTCCAGGCATCATTTTCAGCAACCCGGATTTGATGATACCCACTACGTAGATCCAATTTTGTAAAATAAGTTGCATGTTTCAACTGATCAAGCAAATCATCAATGCGAGGAAGAGGATACCTGTTTTTAATGGTGATTTTGTTAAGGGCCCTATAGTCGATGCACATCCTCCAAGACCCATCCTTCTTCGGAACCAAGACTATAGGAGAGCCACAAGGAGAAGTACTTGGACGGATGACCCCCTTCTCAATCAGCTCCTGAACCTGCTTCTTGATTTCCTCATTCTGCATTACAGACATCCGGTACATAGCTATGTTCGGGAGCGGCACATCCTGCTGCAAATGTATCTCATGCTGAATCTCTCTCTTTGGTGGTAACCCTTTCGGATCTTGAAACAAATCATCATACTCAGAAATGATTTCAATCAGTTCAGATTTATGCCTAGGGTCACACTCTTCAAAAGATTTAGAGATCTCATCATTTTTCATCTTAACCATCATTAACACAAAATTATTACTAGCATTTACCAACCTCTTCATTTGTCCTACAGAGACTATGTCTAGATTGGTTTTTGTCTTATGTGCTCGTACAATATACTCGACACCATCTTTAAAAAGATGATACTTATTCTGCTCTCTATAAAAGACTGCTTTCTGGTCATACAAATATGGACTCCCAAGTACAATTCCACAAATATCAAGTGGTACTACATCTAGTTCTACCTCATCCATAAACTTTTCAGTAATTGCAAATTTTAATACACATTTCTTTGTAACTTGCAATTGTGTATCATTAGTAACCCAACCAAGAGGATAGGGTTTTTCATGAGGCATAGTAACTAAATGCAATTTCTTAACCACTTCTTATGATATCAGATTTACTTGTGAACCACTATCAAACAATGTATCAATCTTTGTGTGATTTGTAATGACACGAACATGAAACAGTGCACTTCTATTTTTATCATTTTGCTTAGAAGTAGATGTTAGACTTGTACTTGCACTAGAACTTGATTTTTCATCAATGGGAAGTGAGGTACTTTTATTCTTACCTTGGATTCCGACGGCTGTAACCTTTGTTTCATCACTCGAGTCGGATCCCAAGTCTTGAATAACAGCTGCAGTAGCTTTTGCTTTGCCTTTATCTTTGTTTCCTCCGTACTTCTTTGGCCTTAACTCTGGATGAAGTTTCCAACACTTAGAGACATCATGTCCTTTCTGACAATGCGAACATGTAGGCGTTTCACCCTCTTTTTTAACAGTAGCCGTCTTCTTTTTCCCCTTCGACTTGCTATCAGTTTTAAAGGATTTCTTCACAAAATTATCATTAGCATGCTTACCCCTAGCTTCTAAATGTGTAGCTTGAACACATACGTCATCTAAGGTACTGGGGTTAAACATCAACAAGGTATGTCGCAGATAAGAATGCATACCACCAATGTACTTAAGAAGAGTTTCCTGTGTATCCAATGCAACATTCAATGCAATAGCCCTCTTTCTAAATTCATGAGTATATTATTGAATGCTTTGTCCTTTAGCTTGTCTAAACATTTGCCAACTCATTATTAATTGTTGCATGTGACCTAAAGGATAAAATTGCTTTCTTAATACTTCAATGAATTCATTCCAAACTGAAATAATTTTACCATTCTTATGAAGATCTTGCTGAATCTTGCTCTCCCACCATCCCACCAAGTAAGAGCCATTCCACTCATTCTCAAAGTGGCCAATTGAATCCTGGAAGGGTCATCAGTAATGCCCTGCACCCTGCAATATACTTCAAGCTGCTTGATCCAATTGTCTAACTTTTCAGCATCTAAATCTCCATTATAAATTGGCAATTCAAATTTAACATTCAATTTGAAATAAGGCATATTAGGATTTGCATTATTCGAATGAGAAGTATGAGAAGAAGAGAAAGTTTGATTAGTTTCAGGAGGATCACCATCACCTCCTACTCCTTTACCCTTTTCTTCCTTGTTCACTTCTGCATCTCTGGATGAAGATCCTTCTTCTTTCTTCTTCCTTTCTGCTTGCTCATTGAGTAGAATTTCCATCATGGCTTTCATGCTCATAAAATCTTCCAAAAACTCAGTTTCTGACATAACAGGTTTTTCCCGTTCTGTATGTCCTTCTTCTTCCCCTCGTGGAGAATGTTGATGTATATGTAACTTCGGAATGTATTCTTCTATATATTTTATATTATTGTAACCCGATGTTTATTCCGGGATGTTTCTATTATGTATTTGAGTCATGTGGTCATGCCCCGATGTTCCGATCGGGAGGATTATAATGTAAACAAGTCATATCAAGTCATTGGGTAAGTCCCCACTGTTTATGGGTCACTTGAGTTATTATACACTAATTAAGGTGTAGGCTCGAGTAGTAATTATTAGGTTGAGTGCACTTCAAGTCAACGGAAGAATATAAATAGAGAGTGAG
>LPNX010680184.1:0-17681 GCA_001517045.1 Pseudotsuga menziesii
CTCTGTGCTTGCCCCCAAGGTCACACCTCTCCCACTTTCCTAAGTGAGGAGACAGCTTTCGAAAGATTTTTGCTGCAGGTGTGCAATCGGCGGACAACACTCATCAAATGCTCCAGCTCGAGTTTCCTGTAAAATACCTTCAACAAAATGCAAAGGGGATTAAAAGCACCTATGTGAAATGATAAAAAGCTAAGCAACATTATAGATCCATACAAGAAATCATATAAAACTTAGTGATCTAATACAATTCACAATGAGAAGTAACCTTACAAGAATCACTTCTTATTCTTATCGAAATAAAAATTTCTTTATCAAGACAAGGAATCCCAACACTTACAAATATGAAATAACTAATACAAGTTACCTTAATGATTTACAATAAAGACAACACTAGCTAGACATTCATGGATCCCATACCAAAATTGCCTCCAAAGCCTATTAGTAACAAATACTAACAAAAATATTACAATGTATGTCAGCAGCGGTTCGACCTTCCGATCCTAAACAATGGAGAAGTGACCTGCTTAAATAGGAAAAGAGAGACCCAGGGGAGCCTCACCATTACTGAAGATCGACCCGGAGTGTAACTGAGTTGAGCTGAGCTAAACTAAACCAATCAAAAGAATTGGTGGGGTGATTATTAGTTTAACTGAAGAGTTGGTATGGAAGAGGTGCCACCTCAAATGAGCTAGGCAACCTCACTCACCTACCAAGCCAACTCACGATTTGCATGCTCCAAAACGCATGCTTCACTCCTCACGCGAATGTACAGCTTAAGTATGAGGTGGGAGTCTTCTTCACCAAAAACATGTGATATTATACAATATCACATTGCAATTTATCCAATAGTCAAGCTCCAACTCCCTCATGAAGAGGGGTCAACTCTTTGGTTAGTGCCACCACAACATGGTTAGCGTGACCACCAATTTGAAGTTGACATCACAATACTATACTCCCTCATGTTGCCGCCTTTCACACACTTGGGTCACGTGGCAGAAATCTTCAAGCCACTCGGTGTGTCCTTGGGGGCAAGTCTCGAGTCAAGGCTGTCACCTTGTTTTTGACTCCTCCGTTTAGTCTCAACTCCTAACGGAGCCAAGGGGGGTAGACCCTATTATGTTACTAAGGACAATTTACTTAGTGAGGTGATGTTAAACTGAATGAGTTATTTAGGAGTTTGAGATTTAACTTATGGACAATCAAAGATGACAAGATATGAAAATAAACACATGGAAGAACAATACTGAGACACAATATATGTATATAACAAGAAAATAACCAATGCCTTTTAGAATGGAGTCAAAATATAAACAATATGCTTGCATGTGCTTGGAGTGAATGTTTTGTGATTGCCTCTTGGTATGTTTTAAATTAAATGTGAAGTATGAGTTGATTAAATTAGGCAAAGGGGGAACTCCAGATATACCCGAGAGTACTTGGAGTATGTCCAAAACTAAACCTTCATGTCTACCTGCAAGGAATATGTGGGCTGAAATGGAGTCTCTGGGGCTATTGTTCGTAACGCACCCATTAGGGTGTGACAAAGATCGGTGCCCCGAGGTCACTTTTCAGTAAGTTCCCGCTTCCTTTGGGTATTTTTCCACCGTAAAGGTTTGATCTAGGTGTTGTATTTTCACCTGATGGTTTGTCAGTTGGGGAGAGTGAATCCTAATTATACTAGTCACCCAAGTGCTTTTGATACAACTTGACTGATCGGACTAACCATAGCCAACTGCAGAGCATACACACTGGAGTCTTGTCGATTTTAATATGTTTAAACTGAGTGTTCTTGTTTAAAAGGAAAACCCTCCAGGAACCTCTTTCGATCCAAGTGGATCTCAATCGGGGAATTGAGGAGGGGTTAATTTTAAAATTGATGATAGATAAAAGATGAAAAATAAAACAAATATACAATTCTGGTTTTCTAATTAGTCCTACCACGAATCTCTTTCCCCTTTCGGGTCAATCAGGAAATCGTGGGGTAAGTATTATGATTACTTTGAAATGTAAAATATGGAGTATGATATTAATAATGAACTAAATTCTAATACCCTGCAGCTTACATCAATTCTAGTTTAAAAGAAATAAGCAAAAAAAATGACGAAAAGGACACCGACGCAAATCCCCCCAGGGGGGATGGGGAATGGGCTTGAAAGAGCCTATTCCAAAAATGATTTTATTTATTAATGGTTACAATATCAGAAGACTGATATATCAGAAACTTCTTGGTCCTTATATAGGCTGAAACCAAGATTTTACAACTTTGGGAAAATTTTGAGTTTTTTGGTGAAAAGGGAGACCCCTAGGGGGATTTGAATGCTCCCGAGGCCACTTCGAACAGAAGCTTCCTTTATTTTCTGTCAGAACTGATAAAATATAGTGAGCATGTTAGAATAACAAATGCCCAAAATCACTTTATGAGTACCTTTGGATCATCCTACCTTATCTCAGAAAAAATGAAGTTAAAACTAGCTAAAACAAACGAAAGGGAACCAAGGAAAGCAAGCTTTCCTTGGGATCTTGGATTTATATTTTTGTAGCTAATGAAAATGCACTGATATTGCAGAATATTAAATTTTATAATAGTGAAAGCAAATATAATGCATATGATCTACAAGTTTTCTTTAAAATTCATGCAAAAAGGACGATTTCCCTAAAGCTAGATCTAGAATGCTTATGAAACTTTTTTGAGTGCAAGATCTAGACTGTGAGCTATGAAATATCAGATCTATGTGTATTTTAATTTGATAAAATAGATCCAACTGAAATCAAATCTATGAACTGAACAAAGTAACTAGGTAAAGTGTTGATTTTGAGGGAGGAAGAGGAGGAAAGAAATGTTGGTTTCCTTGAAGATCTGCAGTAGAGCTTTCAGGTGGAATGTTGAGGGACTATGCCTTTGAAATGTTTTGAAGAGAATGAAGAAGCAAGCTATATCAACATCCTCTCCAACGTATGAACCTGCAACTCAACTGAAATCAAAGAATTTGCCAAGAAACCTGTGAGATCCGATTAGTACATACAAAGAGATTCAAGATAACATGCATATAAGCTTATAGGACATGCTAAATCTAGATCTCTAAACATGCATCAAAGGAGAGTGACAGTCAATAAAATTATTGAACAACACCTTTCCTATCAAGATTGTAATAATCTAATTACCAATCTTAACCACAGATCTACAAGAAACTAGCAAAAAATGAAAACAAATACAGGTTACCTCAGTAAAATAATGGCTATAATCATCCACACATGTAATGTCACATCGTATAGCCTCCAAAGCTTTTATTTATTTCAAATGAAGAATAAAAACAATACAATAGCAGCAGCACCTCAATCCCAATTCTAACTAGCTTGGAAGAGGAGGTTGTGCCTAGATATATACAAATTACAAGCCATATAGCCCAGGGGGGCGCAATTCCTCATGGAATCAAGTGAAATCAACTGATGGAGAGTTCATCAATAGAGAACTGAAGCTACACTGATCCTACTTGTCAACCGGGGGCTTGATTGAGCTGACACATCAACCCATACACTGACACATTGGCCCATAGAGCATCCAAGAGAGTCCACATGTGTGGAGGAGAGAGAGAGGGTGCAATTCCCCATGAAGACAGTTGTAGATCAACTCTGGATCTGATTTGATCCCCTCCTTCAGTCAAGGATTTGTCATATCCAGTCAATCTACTCCATATCTGATTAATTTCAGTCAAATTGGTTGAGAATCCACTGATTTATTGATTTTGGATTTGCTCCATTATTCATCAATTTATTAATTAAAATAATCAATAATTGATTTTTGAGACTTTCTGACTTGAGTGATGGAAGATCACTCAAAACTTGGGAAAAAGTGGGTCCATGGGTTTACATGGTGCTCTTAGTTTGAAAATGAGCACCTACTTGAATGAAACCGATTATTTGGCCCACTTTTATTACAAAATAAATTTTTCCAATTAAACTAGTAAAAAATAGCCTAAGTTTTGGAAAAATTAAATTTTAATAAAAAAAAAACACTGAAAAAACTAAAAAATTGAAAAATTGAAAAACACCTAGGGGGACTTAGACATGTTCATATGACTCAAAAAAGATGTATAGCATGTTTATACATTGAAACATAGACTCTAATAACCTCAATAGGCCCAAATTCCAAGCCGACCACCCCAACTTTGGAGGTATGGAGTGAAAAACTCAAAACTTATCAGTCGCTTATTCAACAACCAATAATAACCAAGGGAAAAAACACCCTGGGCTGATCGGATTGACAAATGAAGTCTAAGAGACCGAGACTTTTAAAGACACTATCATGCTAGAACATTTATTACAATTCACCCATGGGGTATGAACATGTGATATGATACAACAAGCACTTCCCAGAAGTACTTACAAAGGTCTTTTTGAAGTCCGAACAAGTTATCCTTGTCCGATTCACCAGGCTCACTTCATAAAAAACCACTAAGTACAACTTAGGTGGTAACATTCTGTCTCCAATTGCGGGACGTATGCTCGATATGGTCTTTAAGGCAAGGAGAGGATACGAGAACACCAGAATATCTGGTTTATATACCCTGTAAAAACATCTCAACTTGACAAGAAAAACCTTAGCAGCACAAGTTTTATAAAAAACCAAATGAACCATTGAGCTGATTTATTTAAACAAAATGAATGTAACTAACTAAAAGAAGAAAAGTTTTATTATAGCTAAGTAGAAATGCAGAAAGTAAATGCCCTTTTTCAAGGAGCTTATTTTCCTACTCTAAGCATGATATAAAAAGGGTTAAGTGTAATCAGAAATCCAATGTAACCACCTAAGCATTTTATTAACATAAAAAAAAATTCTTGTCTTTGGTTACCAGCCAAAGTAAGGGTACCTTATTTAGAAAATGCAAACCTGCGTGATGATTCAGGATGGGCGAGATGGATGGGAGATCATAGGCATGAACAATGTCATAAAAATTCTTCCAAAACTTGTATGTGCTCATGCAGGTTGCTTCTATCCATGACTGGATAGGACTGATATACTAATCAGAATGATGAGGTATACTAACTACATCATCATACTGATCATCGGGGCTTATCAAATGATAACTCATTGCACAAGCCCCAAATAGCTCCAAATAATAAGGAACCTCTATATGTGAAAAAGATGGTTGAGACTGATTTTCCATTGACTGCATCACATCCGACTTTTCACAATACCGTTTCTCAATGTCTTCATTACTGATACCCTTGTGCGGCTCTACATGGTATGACTTTGAATGATCACATGAAAACTCTAAATGCTCCTCTTCCATAATAAGGTTTTCCCAGGCATTCAGATCTATGCTCCCCTCTATGGACGTATCATAGATTGGACTTCCACAAATTTTTGAATAGACACTCCCATCATTGGACATATCATGGATGGGATTTTCCATAATATTTTCACAAGTTGGATTATCTATGAAATTCCAATAGTCATCACTCCCATCCATGTCATATGTCGGGGACTCTTCATCCATGGCATCATGCTCCTACCTATCCATGTTTTCCTTGTACTCATAACAATCTTCTTCAGATAAAATGTTACAAGGCAATAAACTTTCCAAACCTTCATCAACATGAGGAGAACAAGGTCTAGTGTTACCACACACTGTAGTGATCTTATCATAGGTTTCCTTATAGGCTTCTGTTATGATATCATGAAGAGGATATTCAATATTATCTTCAATAAAGGAAAATTTTTGGACATATTCAATGGGATCACTTGGTATGTGTTGCTCAGTGGATTTATTTAGAGAGCTTTCTGGAAAGGTATCATCATTGCAACACACTTGAGAATACACCAAATCTTCAATGTTTTCAGCTATGGTGAAATGAGGAGAGTCTTCAACAATGTGTTCCATCAAGGGCTCCTCTTGAAGCTCTTTAATAGGATCATCTTGGATTTTCCCTTCCTCAGAATATTGCTGTGCATTGGGAGGTACCTCATATTCTTTAAGAAGACGCTTAATTTATTCTTTTCTTAAATAACTACCACGATGCTTTTTTATGGGAGTATCATGAATCTCCTCTTCACTGAAATGTTCAATAAGTGATTCCAAGTCTTCAATACTTTGTATCATGGAAAAAGGACCATCATATGTTTCCGTGTGATACTCTGTCCCAGATAGGTAGAAGGTATAGATCTTTTCAAGGAACTTTTTTAAACCATTCATACTGCCCCTACCATCATGCCACTGCTCTAAAAACATCCAAAGGAAGTTTGGAAAAGAAGTTATACATTTATTAGGAAGGCCCTGATAGAACCAACAACAGGCCTCATCCCGAAAAGTACCAGCAAACATTTCCATCATATTGTCTTCATGAAGAATATTGAAGTTAGCCATCAATTGAAGAAAAGACTTGACATGCCAGAGGGCCGAGTCACCATAATCTCCATGAAATGGTGGAAGCCAGTTATATGCATCCCCCAAATCATCACAACAGTTAGGAAAACCCGGGATGTTTGAGAAATCGATAGGATGAAACATTACGGTTAATTGGGCAACATATTTCTCCTTTAATTCATCCAAAATAGTATCCATCTGATATGACAATCAAACCTTGTACTGGAAAGGTGGATCTGTCAAGTGATGAGCTTTAAAGGTTTTAACATGTTGAATGGGTTCACCTACACACAACAAAACTTCACAAGTTTATGAGATAACGGGGTTTTGTCCCTTCAATGGAGTCGCCATGTGAAAAAGAAAAATAAGCATTTATAAATCTTTTCACAAAAATTATTTTTTGCTTTTCTTTGTAAAAATAAAACTGGAAAAAGGTGAGTGGAGTCGCTAGATGAAAATTACAGATCTACTCTAAGTCATTCATCAAACAAAGCAAAAACAAAAAGGAAGAAAACAAAAGTCGTATTCAGGAATAAAAAGATTTATCCCCGGTAGCAGCGCCAAAAAGTGTTGCCTCCTTTCACACACCTGGGTCTCGTGGCAGAAATCTTCAAGCCACTCAGTGTGTCCTTGGGGGCAAGTCTCGAGTCAAGGCTATCACCTTGTTCTTGACTCCTCTGTTTAGGCTCAACTCCTAATGAAGCCAAGGGGGGTAGACCCTATTAAGTTGCTAAATAGAATTACTTAGTGTTGTGATGTTTAAACTGACTGAGTTATTTAGGAGTTCGAGATTTAACTTATGGACAATCAAAGATGACAAGATATGAAAATAAACACACGGAAGCACAATGCTGAGACACAATATATGTATATAACAAGAAAATAACTAGTGCCTTTTAGAATGGAGTCAAAATATAAACAATATGCTTGCATGTGCTTGGAGTGAAAGTTTTTCGATTGCCTCTTGGTATGTTTTAAGTTAAATGTGAAGTATGAGTTGATTAAATTAGGCAAAGGGGGGACTCCAGATATACCCGAGAGTACTTGGAGTATGTCCAAAAATAAACCTTCATGGCTACCTGCAAGGGATATGTGGGATGAAATGGAGTCTCTGGGGCTATTGTTCGTAATGCACCTGTTAGGGTGTGACAGAGATCGGTGCCCCGAGGTCACTTTTCAGTAAGTTTCCGCTTCCTTTGGGTATTTTGCCACCGTAAAGGTTTGATCTAGGTGTTGGATTTTCACCTGATGGTTTGTCAATTGGGGAGAGTGAATCCTAATTATACTAGTCACCCAAGTGCTTTTGATACAGCTTGACTGATCGGACGAACCGCAGCCAAGTACAGAGCATACACACTGGAGTCTTGTCGATTTTAATAAGTTTAAACTGAGTGTTCTTGTTTAAAAGGAAAACCCTCTAGGAACCTCTTTCGATCCAAGTGTATCTCAATCAGGGACTTGAGGAGGGGTTAATTTTAAAATTTCTGATAGATAAAAGATGAAAAATAAAACAAATATACAATTCTGATTTTCTAATTAGTCCTACCACGAATCTCTTTCCCCTTTCGGGTCAATCGGGAAATCGTGGGGTACATATTATGATTAATTTGAAATGTAAAATATGGAGTATGATATTAATAATGAACTAAAGTATACTACCTTGTATATTATATCAATTCTAGTTTAAAATAAATAAGCAGAAAAACGACGAAAAGGACACCGACGCAAATCCCCCCAGGGGGGATGGGGAATGGGCTCGAAAGAGCCCATTCCAAAAATGATTTTATTTATTAATGGTTATAATATTATAGGACTGATATATCAGAAAATTATTGGTCCTTATATAGGCTGAAACCAATATCTTACAACTTTGGGAAAATTTTGAGTTGTTTGGTGAAAAGGGAGACCCTTGGGGGGATTTGAACGCTCCCGAGGCCACTTCGAACAACAAATTCCTTTATTTTCTATCTGAACTGATAAAATAAATCAAGCATTTTAGAATAAAAAATTCCCAAAATCACTTTAAGAGTACCTTTGGATTAGCCTACCTTATCTCAGAAAAAATGAAGTTAAGACTAGCTAAAACAAATGAAAGGGAACCAAGGAAAGAAAGCTTTCCTTGGGATCTTGGCTTGCTGTTTGTGCAGCCAATGAAAATGCACTGATATTGCAGAATATTAAATTTTATAACAGAGAAAGGAAATCTAATGCATATGATCTACAAGTTTTCCTTAAAATTCATGCAAAAAGGACGATTTCCTTAAAGCTAGATCTAGAATGCTTATGAAAATTTTTTGAGTGCAAGATCTAGACTGTGAGCTATGAAATATCAGATCTATGTGTATTTTAATTTGATGAAATAGATCCAACTGAAATCAAAGCTATGAACTGAACAAAGTAACCGGGTAAAGTGTTGATTTTGAGGGAGGAAGAGGAGGAAAGAAATGATGGTTTCCTTGAATATATGCTGTAGAGATTTCAGGTGGAATGTTGAGGGACTATGCCTTTGAAATGTTTTGAACAGAATGAAGAAGCAAGCTATATCAGCATCCTCTACAAAGTATGAACCTGCAACTCAACTGAAATCAAAGAACTTGCCAAGAAACCTGTGAGATCCGATTAGTACATACAAAGAGATTCAAGATAACATGCATATAAGCTTATAGGACATGATAAATATAGATATCTAAACATGCATCAAAGGAGAGTGACAGTAAATAAACTTATTGAACAACACCTTTCCTATCAATATTTTAATAAGCTAATTATTGTTAGAATAATCAACCCATAGTTTACCCACTTAGACATTAATTCCATTATTTTTGTCTTATTTGCCTAGTTCATGTGTCCCACCTTGTGAAAGTTGCTATTTGCCTATCCATAGAGGTCAAACTTGACTTATTTTACTCATGTAGTGCATGGGAGAGCTAAAGGAATCAATTCTGCTTTATTCCTGGCCTCCTAGGCGGCCTTCTTCTTTTTCTGCTTTATTGCCTGCTTTTCCAGTGTTTTAAGGCAAAAGGAAAAGCTAGACTAGGTGAGGTTGACTTGTTTTTTGTCCTACACATATTCCTCTCTTTTCTCCATGAAAAAGCATGTATGAGCTACCATTCCACCACTCTTTAGCTTGCCTATGCCTTTTTCCCAATTCATGAGCTCCATGACAGATTTGGGATCAGCTTTTTACACCTATGGGGGATTTGCTTATTTTTGGTAAGCCTGCTTTATGCTAGTTTTGGATGCCTCCTCATGCATTAAATTTATTGATGTATTCTATTTATTCAGTAACCTATGTTATTATAGTTTTGGATATTGTACACTCAATTAATACAATTTAGTGTTACAGCTCCATATTCAATCTCTTTTGTGAGCAATTTTGCATGATCAATTGATAATTGTTGTGAGTAAAATTAATATATTGCTGGCCTTAATTTCCACATGGTATCAGAGCCATTGTAGGTTGTTTCTCTCCTTCAAAAATCTTTTTGCAGGTTCGACATCAAATACTGGGAGCCTTCTACTGACAGCCCGGATAGATTTTCTAGAGCTATGGATCAATCACAGAAAACTATCTTGACTCCTTTCAATTTATTTGAATGGAAAGCAAAGATGGAGATACTGTTGAGAGAGAAAGGCCTCTATAGGGTGACTATGGCAACAGAATCAAAGACTAATGCAGCTACAGAGAAGATTAAATGGCACAACAGGAGGGATGAGGCTTATGGCCTCCTGTGTCTGAGTATTTCCAGAGACCTCCTTTTCCATCTCGATGGATTGACATCACCGAATCAAGTATGGGAGAATCTTGCTGATATTTTTGGAAAGACAGATGAGATGAGGGGACATCAAATAAAAAATGAGCTGATTTCTCTTAGTCCAACAAGCTTTGAATCCCTGCAGCTATATTTCTCCAAGTTCAAAGCACTGGTTTTGCTGCTGAAACAGTGTGGTATTGAAAATAAATATGATCAGCTCATACTGGCCATCCTCTCGAAGCTAGGCCCTAATTATTCAGTGTTTTTTTCGACCTTCTATGCCACAAAACTAACAGCTCGAGCCTGGAATATGCCTAGCCTTGCAGATTTCATGGAATCTCTCACAAAAGAACATGACAAGCTGGTGATGATGGGAACCATCAAACCATCCAAAGATCAAGCTTTGATTGCTGGAGATTCAAAAGTGGATTCAAAAAGCAAAAAGAAAGCTAAAAAGCCACCTGAGCAAAAGAGAGACAAGAAACAGTCTCTGGAGGATCTACAAGGTCCTAAGAAGAAAAACCAGAAGAAGAATAACAAAGGTGAAATGAACAAGTGCACATACTGCAATAAGGGCAATCACACTGAAATCTCTTGTATGAAAAAGCAGATAGACATGCTGACCAATCTCCTAGAGAAGAATGGCATCTCCCTTCCAGAAAGCTCAAAGAAGAGAGAAGGAGGATCAAGTTTAGATGACAGAGAGAGAGTTCATGCTCTAGTTGCTGGCACATCAAGCTCACTCAGTTTTATCATTGATTCTGGAGCTTCAAGACACATGGTTTAGACTAAGGAGGCCTTCTCCTCACTGGATATGTCGAAAGGACCATCTATTGTATTGGGAGATGACTCTCTCACTGAAAGTAAAGGAAAAGGAAGGATAGATCTTGATCATGGTCAGTTCAGCAATGTGCTATATGTCCCTGGTCTCACCTCCAACCTCCTATCAGTGTACCAGATGACCCACACTGGGTCTCCTAAGAAGTTCATATTCTCCCCTGATGAAGTTGAGATCACAGAGATTTCAACTGGTAGAGTCATTGCAAAAGAAGTTACGAATCATACTCAAAAGGTATACATGTTCTCACACTTCCTACCTTACTCAAACCCCTCTGCTCTTCTCATTCATGCTAATGAAGCTAGCAAGATGTGGCATGAAATATTTGGCCACCTGAACTACAAATATCTTTCTGATCTTAGTGAAAAAGAGATGGTCATAGGGTTTCCCAAGATAAAATTTTCCAAAGGAATCTGCCAAGGTTTTATCCTAGGAAAACACCCAGAGCACAAATTTGAGAGAGCTAGTCATGAGAGAACCTCTGCACCCCTCGAGCTGATCCACAGTGATGTTGCTAGTCCATTACCTCATATGTCTATGAGTCAAGCCAAGTATGCATTAACTTTCATTGATGACTTTTCCAAGTATTGCTGGGTTCACTTCCTGAAACACAAGTCTAAAGTTTTTGGCCTATTCAAAGTCTTTAAGGCTTTGGTTGAAAACCAATCTGGAAGAAAAATCAAGGCCCTCAGATATGAAAATGGTGGTGAGTATGTCAAGTCTAATTTTATTAACTATTGTGCAGATGCAGGTATTCAGATGCAGCATTCTATCCCTTACACACCACAGCGAAATGGTGTTGCTGAGAGGAAGAACAGATCACTGAAGGAGATGGCAACATGCATGATGGAGGCCAAAACTTTTCCACCAAAGTACTGGGCCGAAGCTATCAACTATACAGCCTATATCTAGAATAGGGTTCCTCACAAATATCTTTATGGTATGACTCCTTTCGAAGCATGGAGTGGGCACAAGCCAGATGTGACCCATTTCAGGATTTTTGGCTCAAAGGCTTGGGTTAGAATCCCGACAGAGAAGAGGAAGGCTTTGCAGCCCCAAAGCCCAGAGTGTATTTTTGTTGGATACTCTGAAGATTCAAAAGGGTACAAGTTGATAAATTTGAGCACAAACAAAGCCTTCATCGAAAGGTGTGTTCAGTTTGAAGAAGAACCCCTTGCAGAAGTGGAAGTTGGTGAAGCCTCTTCACCACCTGAACCTCAAGAAGTAAGTAAAGAGTTTGTTGAACATGATGATTATGATTTTTCTGATGGATATGAGTTTATTGTAGACCCTAACAGCCCCACAAGGCCAAAATGGGCAGCCAAGACACTACATGCAGCAGGTGAGCTAGTTGGGGATCCCAATGACCCAAGAAGGACTAGATCTCAGTTTGAGAGTGGTCTGTGCATGAAGGATCCTATGTTTGCTAAAAAATGATATTTGATGGTGGATTCTAATCCTCAAACATATTAAGAAGCAACAGGATATCCAAGATGGAAAACAGCCATGAAGGAGGAGTTCAGCTCACTCCAGAAGAGCAACACATGGGAGCTAGTGGATCTTCCCCCAGGGAGAAAAATAGTACACTGTAAGTGGGTCTATAAGACCAAATTTGCTGCTGATGGTTCACCACTGAAGTACAATACCATATTGGTATCCAAGGGCTACTCACAGGTTCATGGCATAGATTACAATGAGACCTTTTCCCCAGTGGAAAAAATGGATTCCATCAGGCTAGCTCTAGCCATTGCAGCCTCAAGGCAATGGGAGGTACATCACATGGATGTAAAGTGTGCCTTTCTAAATGGAGATCTGACTGAGGAGATATATATGCAGCAGCCTCAATTTTTTGCTACTAACCCTTCTCTTGTGTGCAGGTTGAGAAAGTCATTGTATGGGCTAAAGCAAGCACCCGGGCTTGGTATGCCAAGATTGATAGCTTCTTGCTATCACTGAATTTTTTTCGGTGCAAATCAGATCCAAATGTCTATTTGAAGTTATTTAATGGTTCATTAATGATCATTGTGTTATATGTTTATGACCTCCTCATTACAGGAAACTCACAGTTTGAGATTGCTTCCTTAAAAGGAGCTATGAACCAAGCCTTCTCCATGACAGATTTGGGGCTCTTAAGTCAATTTTTGGGGCTTGATATCTCTCAAACCAAATCTGGAATAAAGGTGCACCAGTCCAAATATGCCTTGGAGTTTCTGAACAAATTTAAAATGAAGGATTGCAAAGCAAGCAAAACTCCTTTCCTTTCAGGAGTGAAGCTGGAACAAGTTGATTCTTCACCGATGGTAAACAATACACTGTATAGACAATTTATTGGATGTTTGTTGTATCTAACACATACTAGACCTGATATTTGTTATGCAGTAAGTGTGGCTTCTATATTCATGGATCAGCCTCAAGAGATCCATTTGAAATCAACCAAAAGGATCCTTAACTTTGTCCAGGGAACAAGGACACATGGGATCTTCTATAAAGCAAAATCTGATCTTGAGTTGATTGGATTTATTGACAGTGATTGGGCAGGTGATAGCATAGAAAAAAAGTCCACATCAAGATATGTGTTCATTCTTGTAGAAGGGCCAATCAGCTGGTCAAGAAAGAAACAGAGTGCCATTGCACTCCCATCTACAGAAGCAGAGTACAGAGAAGTTGTTAATGCAGCAACTCAATGTTTATGGTTGCAGGGTTTACTTGGAGAGTGTGGCTTCGAACCTAAGTACTAAACTACCATATACCGTGATAACCAAAGTACCATTCAAATCTACAAGGATCCAGTTCAGAAGCAGAGAACCAGACACATTGAGATCCATATGCACTACATCAAAGAACTTGTGCATGATGGCACCATTCACCTACTCTTCTATTCATCTTCAGAATAAGTAGCTGATATCTTTACCAAAGCATTTTGTGAGAAGACCTTCAGTAATCTCAAATCACTGCTAGGGATTGCTGATCTTGCTGTGAAAGCATGAGTGAAGACAAGATTCTACAATTTTGTTTTACAGTCCATGTTTAAGGGAGGATTTTCCCAAGTTGGTTTTGCCTCTTTCCTTGTTTAAATGGATTTGCAGTATGTAAAGGGTGACTAAGCCTTGTTGCTAGGCCCTATAATTTTCTGATATATTACTCATAATTCAGGATTAAGGGGGGGTTTTATAATAATCAACCCATATTTTACCCACTTAGACATTAATTCCATTATTTTTGTCTTATTTGCCTAGTTCATGTGTCCCACCTTGTGCAAGTTGCTATTTGCCTATCCATAGAGGTCAAATTGCATTATTTGACTCATGTAGCACATGGAAGAGCTAAAGGAATCAATTCTACTTTATTCCTGGCCTCCTAGGCACCCTTCTGCTTTATTGCCTGCTTTTTCAGTGTTTTAAGGCAAAAGGAAAAGCTAGACTAGGTGAGGTTGACTTGTTTTTTGTCCTACACATATTCCTCTCTTTTCTCCATGAAAAATCATGTATGAGCTGCCATTCCACCACTCTTTAGCTTTCCTATGCTTTTTTTCCAATTCGTGAGCTCCATGACAGATTTGGGATCAGCTTTTTACACCTATGGGGGATTTGCTTATTTTTGGTAAGCCTGTTTTATGCTAGTTTTGGATGCCTCCTCATGCATTCGATTTCTTGATGTATTCTATTTATTTAGCAACCTATTTTATTACAGGGTTGGCTATTGTACACTTAGTTAATACAATTTAGTGTTACAGCTCCATATTCAGTCTCTTTTGTGAGCAATTTTGCATGATCAATTGATAATTGTTGTGAGTAAAATTAATCTATTGCTGGCCTTAATTTCCACAATTACTAATATTAACCATAGATCTACAAGAAACTAGCAAGAAATGAAAACAGATACAGGTTACCTCAGTAAAATAATGGCAATAATCATCCACACATGTAATGGCACAACACCGTCTAGCCTCCAAAGCTTTTCTTTATTTCAAATGAATAATAACAACAATACAATAGCAATAGCACCTCAATCCCAATTCTAACTAGCTTGGAAGAGGAGGCTGTTCCTGGATATATACAAATTACAATCCATATAGCCTAGGGGGGGCACAATTCCTCATGGAATCAAGTGAAATCAACTGATGGAGAGTTCATCAATGCAGAACTAAAGTTGCACTGATCCTACTTGTCAACCAGGGGCTTGATTGAGCGGACACATCAACCCATACACTGACACATCAGCCCACAGAGCATCCAGGAGATTCCACACATGTGGAGGAGAGAGAGAGGGTGTAATTCCCCATGAATACAGTTGTAGATCAACTCTAGATCTGATTTGATCCCCTCCTTCAGTCAAGGATTTGTCAGATCCAGTCAGTCTGCTCCAGATCTGATTGATTTCAGTCAAATCGGTAGAGAATCCACTGATTTATTGATTTTGGATTTGCTCCATTATTCATCAATTTATTAATTAAAATAATCAATAATTGATTTTTGGGGCTTTCTGACCTAAGTGATGGAAGATCACTCAAAACTTAGGAAAAAGTGGGTCCATGGGTTTACATGGTTCCCTTAGCTTGAAAATGAGCACCTACATGACTGAAACCAATTATTTGGACCACTTTTATTACAAAATAAATTTTTCCAATTAAACTATTAAAAAATAGCCTAAGTTTTGGAAAAATTAAATTTTAATAAAATAAAACACTGAAAAAACTAAAAAATTGAAAAATTGAAAAACACCTAGGGGGACTTAAACATGTTCATATGACTCAAAAAATATGTCTAGCATGTTTATACATTGACACATAGAGTCTAATAACCTCAATAGGCCTAAATGCCAAGCCGACCACCCCAACTTTGGAGGTATGGAGTGAAAAACTCAGAAATTATCAGTCGTTTATTTAACAACCAATAATAACCAAGGGAAAAAACACCCTAGGCTGATCGGATTGACAAATGAAGTCTAAGAGACTAAGTCTTTTACAGACACTATCATGCTAGAACATTTATTACAATTCCCCCATGGGGTATGAACATGTGATATGATACAACAAGAACTTCCCAGAAGTACTTCCAAAGGTCTTTTTGAAGTCTGAACAAGTTATCCTTGTCTGGTTCACCAAGCTCACTTGATAAAAAACCACTAAGTACAACTTAGGTGGTAACACCTCCTTGTCTCTACCCTTAATAATCCCAACATCTCTCTCTCTACCTACTCATAACCTGCACCCCTCCCTCTCTACCCCTACTCCCTAATAACACCCTCTCTCTTTATCGGTCACCCCCTACTCCCACCCTTATCACTAACCCTCCTTCTCTCTCTCTCCCATTTTATTCCTAACACCCTCTATCATTCTCTATCTCCCCTTCCCTCTTAACACCCTCTCTCATTCTCTATATCCCCTTCTCTCCTAACACCCTCTATTATTATCTATATCCCCTTCTCTCCTAACACCATCTCTCATTCTCTATCACCATTCTCCATCTACCCCTAATCCCTCTCTTTCTCTGCTCCTACTCCTATCCCTAAACCCCCCTCTCTCTTTCCCCTAACTCCACACCCCCCAATATTCAACTATAACCCTCTTCTCTTCCTACTCCTATAAATAACCAAACCTTATCGCTCTTTCTCTCTCTCACCTACTCCCTCTAAACATTAACCCCTCTCTCTCCATATCTTATAATCACTCTCCCCATAACCGCTAAACTCTCTCTCTCTCTTTCTCCTACCCTCTCTCTCTGTCAACCTCTCCACTCCTCAAATATAACCCCTTCTCTCAAACTGCACTACTACTCCCCAAATCCATAACCTTCATTATATTTATCTCTTTCTCTTTCCCAACCTCTCTCCTTCATTCTACACCTAATCACCCCCCATCCCTCTCTCTCTCTCTCTCTCACACACACACACACACACAACCCCCTACTCCACTTACTAATAACCTCCACCCCTCTCTCTCCCCTTTGTTACAACTCCCAAGTCTCTCTCTCTCTCTACCTCACCACCACCTCTCTCCCCTACTCCCTTATCCCTTAAAGACACCATCTCCCATTATCTCTCTCCCCTTCTATTTTATCTCTTCCTTAACTCCCTAACACCCTCTCTCTCTCTCTCAATACTCAGACCCCCCCACTTGTTAGTCATATGCCCTTCTATAAACTTTCTCATTTTCTCCCCAAACCCATTCGTCCTATTCTGTATCTCTTTATCTCCACCAACCTCCCCTCTACCCCTAATCATCCCACTAGCTCTCTCTCTCTCTCTCTCTCTGACCCTTACTACCCATCTACCCTCTTTCTCTCTAATAATCCTAATGGTAGAAACCCTCCCTCTCTCTCTCTACCCATATCCATATGTCCCCCTATCTATGTTTATCCTAATCCCCTTATACCGTACAATTAACAAACCCCCAACCATCTCTCTCTCTTTATCTACCCCCAACTCCCTAGCCACCTCTCTCTCTCTCTACACTCCCCTTTATCTTTAATTTCCCTCATTGTCTCCAAACTCATAACCTCCCAATCCCTCTCTCTTTCTCTACCCTTTCTATCTTCAACCCAGCCTCTCCTCATCTCAGTATCCCTAATGTCACTCTCTCTCCCTAACCCCTACCCTACTGTAATCTCTCTCTCTAACCCTAAAATATACATATATATGAATATATATACCCTTAACCTCTATTTATCTCTCTATTAACAATCCCCCTCTCTCTCTGCCTCTCTCTCTCTCTCTCTCTCTCTC
>LPNX010680184.1:18014-59290 GCA_001517045.1 Pseudotsuga menziesii
AAAACAATTGCATAGGGCATGTGAATGCATGCAGGAGTGGGGGACATGAAGGGTCATTCTTAGAACATTTCCACCCTGGGGAATCAAGGAGGTAGTGGAGCAAAAATTCCTGGGGGGAATTGGTCATTAGTTGCAAAAGACCTAGGAAAAACAACGAAGGATAAATAAGGAACCATATGCTAGGAGGTGAGACGCGAGATGTTGGCATCTTGTATTAGAGTAAATGTCGACTAATATGGTGTATTAGTGGTTTGTAAGGAGTTACCAGTTTACTACATGGTTTTCTTTGACTGATGAGCTTAGGGCATGTATGTAGATGTATATCAATATAATTTCCATGTTGCTGTAAGGATAAGACAATGCCTTAGGTTGCTAATGAAAATATCGTTGTAAAATGTGTGTGTGTGTTCATATAAGTATCCTCTATTTCCAATGAAAGTATTGCTATAAAATGTGTGTGTGTGTTCATATAAGTATCCTTTGGTAGTTCTTCAGTTCCGCACTATTTTTCTCATAAGTGTAGTATTCTTAGGATGCTAAGCATTGGTATACCATATTTATATTTTTTGATGTGTGATTCAGTCAGGTCCAACTTTAGTCGAACCACTAAGTTTAACTAACCCAACCTATGGCCCCTTTAATGCTCAACTAAGGGTGGATTGTTATATCCAACTCTTGTCACTAACATGTGCTGAGATCCTTAACCCCTATGTTTTCCCTAAATCCCAAAACTTGGACTGGAAACTTACTCTAGATATCAATTCTACTTGAAAAAACATAGCACCGTGCTTTCCCTTTAGCTGATGAGCGGTACCTTGTTCAGCACCGCCTGTGTTCTGTTATAGAAAAGTGGTGCCACCGCACTTCTTCTTTGTTCTTGAAGCAGTTCTCACCTAAACCGCTATGTCTCAAGGGAAAAAAAGAGGTACCCTTGGTAAAAATGGAAAAAAAGAATATTCTCAAGGCTTCTAGATCATGAGCCTCGTTTCCTCCCTTATCCCTATTAATATGGGTTAGTTGGAGTCGAGATCCCTCTTGGTAGGATCTTAGAGCCACCTCCCACAATTCTCTCAACTATCTCTATCCATTGAGCCTTATAAATACAAGCTCATGTCCATAGTTGAGGGGAGGAGAAGAATAGTAGAGTTATGCTGTTGAATTGATACGCTGGCCTAATGCATCAGAGAGCAATTGTGGAGCAAGTTGGAGCTATCGAGGATGAGATGTTAGTCTTGTGAAGGAGTGTCTCAACACTAAGGAACATGGTTGTAAGCTCTTTCATTTATTTTCTAATGCAAAGTTGATTTCCTTCCCACGTGTTTGTTGTGTAAATCTCACATATATGTTGTTGGATTCCTTAGTCACTAATATGGACGTGTAGATGTTTTTCTGGTGGCTTTGATGTCTTTGTATACTTGATATGTCTTATAGATATATAGGTATTTTTTCAAAGTTATATTCTAGGCTACTATAACATTTAGGGAAGGTCTTCAAGTTATTCACTCATTTGTTCTGGATATGAACCAGTCAAACCAGAGGAACAACTTCTGTCTGCAGAAGGTGTAATATTATTGATTACAAATTTCATGACTTTGTTGGGGAGCAAAGAAAATTTCAGTTGATCTGATCTTCCTCAATCCTTGAACCCTTATCAATTCAGGATGAAGTTGGAAAGCTCAACGAGGATCTACTTCAACCATCTGAAATAAGGTACGGGGTCTGATCCTTTAGTGTTAGATATTTAATTTCTATTGCATATTGGAAAGGATTGATTTCTGGAGTCGAGCTTTCTGTTATGGTACCCCAAGCCATAGGAATTTCTCTTTGTAACAAAATTGGTGACTCTGTTGGGGATTTCCTAGCAGTTGTCCTTTGGGGATTTTCTATCGCCATTCAATTACTTTAATTTGCTCTTTTTCTCTTGTTTCTGTGTCGGGTTTGGGAGCATGTTTTCCTGGTAGTGTCTAATTGGTGTGAAGTTTGTCTTAGCTTCTCTTTTTGCCTTTATTTTTATGCACCTTTTTTCCTATATGTGAGTTTTGAACTCATAGTCACGTATATATGCAGATTTCCCTACTATTTCCACGTACACACGAGGGTTTACTACGAACAGTTGCGTATGCCCTTAGTTTTGCCTTCTAGAGGAAGTTAAATGGTTTCTGGGTGAATTTTGATGATTGTTGAGTCTCCTTTGATACTACTAGAGTCTGTATACACCTCTATTTCTAACCAAAAACATTTTTCTTAGGGTAAATTTTGTTTTTGAAGAATGTTCTTGTCATTGCATTTTCAATTTTTTGTTTTGGGATTAGTGCATTAGATTTCTTTTACCTTAGTGCTTTGCTTGAGTGCTGCTCGAGTGTGCTTGTAGAATCTGGGGGTTGTAGAATCATTCTTTTGCTTTTATATCTCATTTTTATTTCAAAAAATCCAAAATATTTGCTTATCATCATGCATTGCATATTGCATTTTGCATAGTACTTGCACTGGATTTTCTTTGGAGTATTAGTCAAGATTTCAAATAGAAAAGCTTGCATTTATCATTTGAAGAGAATTATGCATTTCATGTAGTAGCATACCCTGTTCTTCATGGAAACAATGCATTTGCATTGATTGTTAGGTGTGCAATTTACTTCATGTTGTGTCATAATACCATTAGTTGCGCAGCCATATCCCTCTTTTGAGTAATAAATCCAACTAAAATCAACGCTTAATTAAAATGAACTACACTATTTTATTTGATACGGTTCACCAACAATATTAGGTTTTAGGGTCTTGGAATAGTTCATTGTGAGTTAATTCTCCAAGACCACTAAACAACAACATGTATGTGTATGTCCAGGTGAGTGTGTGAAATTCCTTGGTATAACCATCATTTCTCAGGATCCTCCTCTCAAAAGGGAGTTAAGCATGAGGCAGTGTGAGCGGTTATTGATCGGGATGACCCTTAGTCATAACTAAGTAGCACCAGAGATATTTCCAGGATTGTATTCGTATCTGGGGGATCTTTCGGGAGTTTTGGTCTTTGCTACCCTACCCATACGGTAAATCCCTCCTGTGACTGTCCACCTGAGCATTGATTATATTAAGGTGACCTTAGTGACCTTACCTAGGATATCGAGGGGGTACTCTGCAGGGGTTATTCTGCGGGTGTCCCGGCCAGGTTGGGGTCGGACAGCATAGTCGCTTTATGCATTGAATTTGAGGGCCACAATAATTGGTTACCTACCTCCGCTTGTTGTGTATGGGAGTCTCAAGCCTCTCCTAGGTGAGACATACCTGCTTCATTTGGGAGCTCTCTTATCCTACCCTTGACTGCTTGCATTTGGATTTAGATTTTATTGGTGATTGCTCTGTGCATGTTAGCTTGCTTAGGGTTTGCGTAGATAAAGAGTCTTTTATAATTTTTGAGTCATTATGGATTCAGGTATGGCACCTCCCTGTTCTCATCATTTAGTAGGACTTTCACCTTCTACATCTCCTCCTCCTTTGAGAGAGAGAAATAGACAGTCTAGGTGGACTACTTCACACATTGATTCACACACCATGGGAGACCATATAGAAGGTATTCTTGAACCACCTTCTCCCATTCATGTGGAAGATGGGGAGTTTACTCCTAACTATGATCCTTCACCTGATTTGATTGAGTTAGGTCCTATGATTTATGAGATAGGAACCTTTCATGATAGACCTACTTACTCTAGGGTTGATTCCCCATTGACGCATCGCCGGTATGGAATGTCGGAGGATGATGAGACTCATTTTGAACCCGCAAGCACTAGTTATGGTAGTTATGGTATGCCTAGTTTTCCCACACATTATTTGGCATTTCATGTCGAATCTGATTTCGAGCCTAACACTATTCCTGGGGGCACTCTCATTCCTTACCATGCAGAGAGGTTTGGGAGCACTAGTCACATTGCACCTTCCATCCTGGTGGTGGATGCTACATCACATATTCCTCCTAGGTCTAGGGTTAGTGATCCCATTAGGATACCAGATCTAAGATGAGTGACTATAGGGAATAGTACATACATAATTACACAGATCCCTTCATCCTCTGTCCCTAGTTCTTCAAGTGTACACCCTCCACCTCATTCACATGGTCCTTCAGGACAGAATGTTGCTACAAGTTATGTTCGTACTGCGGTTACTAGACCAGTTGGGTCTCAAGTACATGCACCACCCATTGTTTTAGGAGGTACACCACACTATGCATCTCCCATTGTTTCAGGTATCAACAAACTACTTACTCTACAAATTATGGCTTTGTAGCTCCGAATAGTCAAGGTACACCACACTATGGTGCTTCCATGCCACCCTATATAGGTCAAATAGGAGGAGGGCACTATGGCCAAGGCCATGGTCGTAATCATACCTATGTGAATCAGAACTATCAGGGAGTGGTCCATCGACCTCATCATCCTAGGCTCCCTTTCCTTGAAACACTGAATCATATTGACTTATCGAGATTGATGAACGATCCTGTAGCTCATGACCCGGCTTGGCCGGTTGTCCCTACTAAGCTTCCCTCAGACATACCCAAATTTGAGGGAAAACCAGGAGAGGATCCAAGTGAAAATATTACTACCTTCCATGTATGGTGCTCTTCAAATTCCTTACACCAGGACTCCATTCGTTTAAGACTGTTTCAACGCACCCTTACAGGGCCTGCCGTGAAATGGTATATAGAGCTACCTAGGGGTGCATTCACTTTGTTCGATGAACTAGCGATGACTTTTCTTAACCACTTCCAGCTACCAGTGAATTATGACTTTGGTACTGAACTCTTGTCGACATTTCGATAGGATAAAGCCACACATATCTTAGATCATATCCAAGAGTGGCATAGATAGAAGAGGTTAATTAAAGCGTTTATAATGCTGAAATTCCTCCTCGAATGGTTCCTTAAGTCGTTATTTCCATATATAGTGAAGGATGTTTCTACATTTGGAATTCAAAATGAGGAACAAGCAATTTGTAGGGTTCAGGAACTGGATTTGATTTATGCTCAGTCTGGTTTGTTATATGAGATCATTCCCAATGCTTTGCGTTCTAGTTTCGACCCCAAAGTTAAACCTGGACCACATCACGATGGCATTGTTGGTTGTGCAAGTGCTAAACCTACAGATTTGGTTGCAAAACAAGTTATTCAATTATCAATCAACCAATTTGCTTTGGGACAAGCCATGGCTTCATCTCAACCCACCCAAACAGTGAGTGTACTTTCGGTGCAATCGTCGGCCCAGAAGGGTAACCAACAACCCAGACGGAATAAAAAGAAGGGTAAGAATAATTGTAAGGGTGGGAATAGGAATGAAAATGCTAATAATAATGACAAGAATGCCCGTAATGCTGGGGGGGAAAAGAAAGCTAAACGTAAGGTTAAATTTCCTTGCAAGTTGTGTAAGGACGATCAGCTCACTTACTTGTGCCCTCGTATCGATAAAGCCTCGAGATTCTTGGAACAGGGCCCAGTTGTGCTAACGAATGCTTTACCTCACAATCAAAATATGAACTTGAGGACCCATGATCAGTCTAGTGGTGATCAAGATCCACCAGAGGGTAGTGGTCATGATTGCATTAACATGGTATGTGTTGTGAAAGTTGTGACCCGTGTGAAATACTATGGTTCTTCACAACCTAGCCCAGGGAAGGAGCCTGATCCATCAGGGACTCCTTTGCATATTGACAAACCTATGGATAAACTTGAAGCTACACCTCTCATTCCTAAGGGATTCCTTAAGCATTCGGGGAATAATCCTAATGCCGGAGCTACCCAAAACTATTCTGTTGTCGAGGATTTGGGCCACACTCCTTGTGTGATCTCTGCACTGGAAGTGCTTCAGAGTTGTCCTTCACAAAGGAAGGCTTTTCTTTCTGCCCTTGGTGTGAATGATGATAATTCTTCCTCCATGATTAAATTTGAAACCATAAGACTTTAGCCTCACTTTCCTTACTATGTGTCTCTTTTGATTCACATAGAATGTATTAACATGACCGTTAAGTGCACTATGATTGATGAAGGCATTGCTGCTTCTGTGATGTCTTTATCATATTGGAAGGGTTTAGGCTCCCCTGAGTCATCTAAATTAGAGACCATGTTAACTGCGTGTGATGGGAGATCATTTAGGCTGCACGGGATTCTTCCCTCCCTTAAGGTCCATTTGGGAGGGAAGACCGTTGAGATAGATGTTGAGGTGGTTGATGCGCTCCTTAACTAAAATCTCTTGCTGGGTAGGAATTGGATGTACAGTATGCAAGCCGTATCTTATTCCCTATTTCACTTTGTATGCTTTCCATTTAATGAGAACATAGTCACAATTGATCAAACATCATTCAAGAATCCGTCAGTTACCGCATCTTCAGGAGCTTCGATCCCAATCGTTGAGCACTCTCAGCTGGCAACTGGGAGTGTGGGTGTGGGCATGTATCCATCCCTCATGGGAATTTTTGGTTGTCCTACACCGATCCTTATGATAGGGTATAGTTTCGGTGAGGCTTCAACATCTATGAGATTGATGTCTTTTCACACAAGTCATATGGCGGATCCTTGGATTCTTCCTACATCGAGTAGTTCAAGTGAGCCCATCATGACAGACATTCCGTTGCCTGCATCTATGGTAGCTTATCAAGCTAATATTGAGTTTTTTGCAGAGCCCAGTCCTTCCTCTTTGTGGATGGAGGACGAGGACACTTATGTACTGCCTGCATGGGAAGTATAGTCTTCTCACATGTATAACTACCTTGATAGTGTTTTCCCTTCAGATGAAGCAATTATTGAGGCTATGTCGGGAGTTGAGCCACCATAGGGAGAGCTCCATCATAGATATTACTTTATTTCTGAGCTTGACCGTTTGGAGCATGAGGACTTTAGGGAGGTTCTTAGAGAGAGAATTGGTATTCCCATGGTTCCATTAAGATCTCATGGTCTGATAGCTGATGGGAACATGGAAAATATATCTTCAATGATTCCTATCAATATCTCTTGCGATCCTGGTAGGATAGAGAATGTCTATATTGGGGCAGAATGTTCCCATGTTGAGATTCAAGAATACACTGGGCTATTTAAATAATTCCATGATATATTTTTTTGGTCTTAAGATGAAATGCCAGGTATCAGCCCTTATATTGGTGAACACGAGATTAATAATTATCCCAACGCTAATCCTTTTCAACAACACTTGCGTGCGGTGAATCCTAGGAAAGCACCCGCGATTAAGGCAAAGATAGAGAAACTGTTGAAAGTTGGTTTTATCTATCTATCTCATGCCTTTTGGCCTTAAGAACACCGAAGCTACTTTTCGGCCTTAAGAACACCGAAGCTACTTTTCAGCAGGCCATGACCTTGATCTTCCATGATCTCAAATCAATTATCGAATTATTTTTGGATGACCTTACTGATCATTCTTGTATGAGAATGCGTCATTCCTATCATTTGAGATTGGTATTCGAAAGATGACGCCATTATTTGGTCAGGTTAAACCCTCAAAAGTGCATCTTTTGTGTGAAGTCAGGTTTCTTGTTAGGATTCATAATTTCTAAAGAGGGTATAAGAGCCAACCCTTTCAAGGTAGAGGCAATATTTCAGTTGTCTCCCCCAAAAAATATTCGTCATCTTCAATGTTTGCAAGGCATGGAAAACTTCTTACAGATATTCATTGTCAATTTTGCCAATTTAACTAGAGGCTTCATGCATATTTTGAAGAAGGACACCACCTTTTGTTGGGATGAGTGAGCCTAGGATTCCTTTGATGTACTCAAGCGAGCCCTAGCATCGGCCCCAGTGATTAGTCCCCCAAACTATAGCCATGATTTTCTACTTTATGTGGCCGCGTCCATGGAGATTATTGGTATGGTTTTGGTTCAAGAGGATGAGGAGCTCCAAGAGCATGTCATATACTATCTGACCCAAAACCTTATTGACGCAGATATTTTTTATTCTCATGTTGAGAAGCTTGCATTAGCTACCGTACATGCGGTTCAATGGTTGAGACATTATATTCTCCTTCGCTAGACCTTGGTTGTAGCCCATGTCAATCCATTTCAATTCATTCTCACTCAAAGGATGATTGGGGTAAAATATAATAAATGGATTGTCATTCTGCAAGAGTTCGATCTCGAGTTTGTTTCGGCAAAATCAAAGAAGTCGTTAATTTTTGCAGAGGTTATATCAGATTTCCCAACTGAGGCTGAGGAGTTGGTTTGTGAAGATACATTTATCGATGAACACATCTTCTTAATCTCAACGTTAGACCCATGGTATGGGGATATCATTATATATTTACAAACATTGAAGATCCCTACTCACCTCTCACAGGATGAATGACGATGATTAAATCATGTGTCTAAGAATTACCTCATAGTGGATAACACTTTGTGCTGCCATGGGGTGGATTCCATTTTACGACGTTGTTTAACTCATGAACAGGCTGAGGTAGTGTTGAATGATTTCCACAGAGTGGCGTGTGGTGGTCATTTATCTGGGCTTTCTATAGCCCAAAAAATCTTAAGAGCGAGTTATTTCTATCCATCGATCTTTAAGGATTGTGTATATGCAATCAAGAGGTGCCACCCTTGCCAGGTGTTTGCACATAATATGTTCTCGAAACCTGCCCCGTTACATCCCATCATCACCGCCAGTCCCTTCACTAAGTGGGGGCTAGATTTTATGGATTGTAACCCAGCTTCACCTGGGGGGCATCATCATATCATAGTGGCTATTGATTACTTCATGAAATGGGCTGAGGATATGCCTACAGTTAAATCCGACGGTGAGATATCCATGCACTTCGTATTCAACCAGATTATTACTCGGTTTGAAATTTCAAAAGAGCTTGTCACTGACCATGGCTCGCACTTTAGAATTGTATGATGGAAGAGTTGGCATCAAAGTTAGGGTACAAAAAAGAGCATTCCTCCTCTTACTACCCTCAAGTGAATGGATAGGTAGAAGCAGTGAATAAATCACTCAAATCCATTCTCCAACGAACCATCGCACAAAGCAAGAATAATTGGCACATTATGTTATATCCTGCGTTATGGGCGTATAGAACCGCTATGAAGACTGCCACAGGTTTTTCTCCATATCAACTTGTACATGGAGTGGATTCAGTATTGCTGGTTGAATGTGATATTCCTTCTTTGAAGCTAGCCATAGAAATCTTACCAGACACTTCACCATTGGAGGAGCATTTGGTCCACCTTGAGCAACTTGATGAGTAGCGTCGAGATGCCCTGGTGGCTCTAGAAGTAAATAAACGTTGTGTAAAGGTCCAGTACAATAATTCTATCCATCCAAGGAGGTTTAGTGAGATCGACTTGGTCCTTTTGTGGGATCAACCGAAAGAACCCTTGGAGGTAGGAAAGTTTAACCCCATGTGGTGTGGTCCTTACGTCGGCAAACGTGTGTTAGAGAAGGGCGCTTATGAGTTAGTGGATTATGAGGGAATGGCCTCAGCGGAGCCTAGAAATGGGATCTATCTAAAGAAGTACTATGCATGATTTTCAGCCAAGGATGGTTATTGTATATTATTGTACAGCTTTTCATAGGTAGGTATTTTTCTTATAGTGATTGAGTTTGTGATTAGTTGCTATTTCTTTTGGCAGATGTCAATGGAATATTCCACCTTCATAGGATTCATGGATGGTGCAAGCCATCACACTCAACACTCAGCCTCTACTACTTGGGTGATTTATACTCCTATGGGTCAGGTACTATCTTCAGGAGGTGTATGTTTACAGCCATCTTCAAACAATGTTTCTGAATATAGTGTCATTATTGAACTTCTATGGCATACCATTTCACATGGCGTTCTCTCTCTTGAGGTACGTCTTGATTCGGAGTTAGTAGTGTCACAAATTAATGGTTTGTACCATGTTAGAGATCTGACGTTATTAAGAAGATTCTTATGTGTGAGTTTATTAGAACGGCAATTTGACAATATAACATACATACATATTCCAAGAATTAATAATCAAGTTGTTGACTCATATACTAACTACGTGTTAGATTGGAATTTGTTTCATACACAATAAATTCATCACAAACACAAATTTTTACATATGTAAATAAATAAAGCGATCATCATAAAAAATTTATAAACATTCAAAATGTGGTAATACATAGTGTCATGATACAAAAATGGGGCTCTCGAGCCACCAAAATATAATACATGGTAATACAAAATATGTCACTCCTAGGTCTCTAAGCTTGTGGAGGAGGAGGGTGGTTGTGATAATGGAAGGTCACTATGGCTCTAGCTAGCCATCGGAATAATGGCACCCATGCTCATGGTACACCCACCACCTAGCGCTACATAGCCTCAGGAAAGTCCTCGACTTGCACCATGGGAACTCTATGTGTCAGCCTAAAAAAGTTGGTATGAATGCTCTGGAGCATCCGCTCTGCATCCACACCCATGATATCATCTCCTCTTCCCCTCCATATATGACGAGGGAAGCCTTCAGGCCACTGTGGTCCCACATTTGCATGCAAATGGTAGATGTCACTATGTATTGTCACCCAAAAATATGTCTTTTGATTCCACATAATCAGAAAACAAAAAAAAAATTAAATAACTCAAAAATTTAAAGAGACGATCGAGATTCGTTACCTATGTCACCGTATGTTGATCGTAGTGGTAGCGGCATGTCCGGGTCCCCCCGGAAATCAATCCCCACATACAGGTTGTCATTGATGCAACTATCTATTGTTGCCACCAAGGAAAGAACTTAGCTGGATAGGGGTTGGACACCCTACCTCCCCCAAGTCTGTGCATCGCATCTTCCCAATGCCGTTGGGTCAGATCTTGAACCCCGTGTAGAGGAAAGTCCACTCTGGGGCCTAATCCTGGAACACGCTTGAAGAAAAACGTGCTCAGTATGCTGTTGAAACTAAAGTTCCACGCTCTTCCCATCTTACACTCACTGAGCTGATGTTTCATGTTTCTCAGTAGTGTAGTGCTCTAGTCATAGACCATGGATCTCATGCACTCCACTGCATAGAACATCAGAGGCCGTGAGGCCTGGTGGAGTGAAGCCAAGCTTGCTATCCTACCCAATGTCAGTAGGATGGCATTTAGGCCTAGCAGCTGGATAGATTTGGTTGGGATCTGACTCCCCACCTTCTCCGTGTCTGGATAGCAGTACACCGCAATGTACTCATCTATAGTCAAGCCACCTACGGGCCCGTGAGAACATAGGTTCACTACTTCCCCCCATCAAGAAAGTCCAGTAATAAAGTATATGTCCTCCACCTCTATGATGAGGGACATCCCATCTATCTGGAAGGACTCAAAGTCTAGATCCCAATAATCCACCAGCATATGCAATAGTCTTGGTTTGGCCCTTAAGCCACCAAGACACCAAAATTTATAGAGCCCACATGCACATAGCTCTTGTTGAGCCATTAGATTGGCCCTTACGGCCTCCTCTACATCACCATGTTCATGCTCTCTCCATTCTAGGACCATCCTGCACAAA
This sequence comes from Pseudotsuga menziesii, assembly GCA_001517045.1. Classification (NCBI taxonomy): domain Eukaryota; kingdom Viridiplantae; phylum Streptophyta; class Pinopsida; order Pinales; family Pinaceae; genus Pseudotsuga; species Pseudotsuga menziesii. Next base: position 29,499 of record LPNX010680184.1, read on the forward strand.
AAATTGCAAGTTTTCATATTAGATTACTTAAAAAACCTCATGCACAGCTGCATACACGACTGTTTTCCAAACAGCCACGTATGTACGCAACTGTGAGGGCATTTTCTGCATATATCCAGCCCTATACATAGAAAAACCCTTGATTTTCGTGTGGGCCGCAGTTCCTTTTTTGGATTGGCCTAGTGTTATAGTGGATTTCACCACTCTTGGTGAATCACACTTTGTATGGCCTTCCCCTGTCCCACTGCAAACTCCTTAGACCCTATGGACCACTTTTTGTTATTTGATGTTTCCTTGATCATCCCTAAAAACATATGAAAAATGATATACGTGACTTTTAAACCTATAAGCACATATATGCATGGGTTTGACCACTCAAACCACGTACATCAGGATGTGTGCATAATCCAAATCTTTTTGGAGTTTTCATTGACATGGATCCGACTCATTTGACTCCTGGCCTTCCCTATGCCTTGAGATCGCTCGGATTCGACATTTCATTACCCCTTTGAAAAGATATATAAGGAACCCCTTGGTACATTGAAGGCATAAGAGAGAATTGAGAGCAAAGAAACTATAGTCCATTGTTGATGGAACTTATGCTTGAGTCTGCATCCCTTTGTCCCTTGGAGCACTAGTGTGTTCTTCCCAAGCTTGCCTTTTGCTTGTGAGCTTGCTATCGAGAGATGGAGGATTGAAGTGGTGGAGGCCCAAGTGGGGGATTCAGTTTCTCTGGTTCGCAGACGTGCCGTAAGAGGTTGTTTCTTGTAATCTCTGATTTATATTAATAAAAATATCTTTTCCTGTCCAATAATGTATGTTTGAATGAATATTTTATCCATGGGATTATGTCAAATGCTTGTACATTCTTGATTATATATGCTAGAATAGATATAACACCATGATATCTAGAATGCTTGTATTGTTTACTTGTTGTTGAGGAAGTAACATATCAATTCAAGATGAAGATTGGAAAGATCAATGGTGATCTACTTCAACCGTCCCGAATAAGGTACGAGGTCTGATCCTTTAGTGTTAGACATTTAATTTCTATTGCATATTGAAAAGGATTGATTTATGGAGTCAAGTTGTCTGTTGTGGTACCCCAAGCCATAGGAATTTCTCTCCGTAACATAATTGGTGACTCTGCTGGGGATGTTCCTTGTTTTTATTTGGGGGTTTGCGAGCACAATGGGCTTGATATTATTGACTTGCTCTTTGTTTCTCCCTATTTCTGTGTCACATTTTATAGTATGTTTGTCCATTGACACTCCCCTTTATTGGTTTGGCCTTGGCCTACTTTTTACCACTGCCTTCTCTGTATACATGGGTTTTTGGCCAAAAGTCACGTACATACACGGATTTTTGGCCAAAAGTCGCGTACATACGCAGTTGTTCTTTAAACAGTCACGTACATCCTCACTTTTGGTTGAGTTTGATGTTGTGGGAAGTTGTTGGGTGGGTTGTGAGTGTGGTTGGGTCCTCCTTGGGTCTGATGTTGTCTGTTGGATGCTTTTTTTGTGACCAGAGACCGCTTTTTCATTGGTTTTTCTTTGAAAGTAGTTTTAGTCATTTATCCTTTTTTTTTTCCATTAGTGCATTACTCTTTTGTCTCGGTGTCTTACTGGGCTTGTGTTTTATACTTGATGCAAAGACTGAGAGTTTTAGATGAATTTTATTACATTTTTCATTCTTTTATATTGAAAAATACAAAGTAGTTGCACTCTTAGATGCATCTTAGATATGGATTTGAGGAGGTACTTGCATTGGATTGCTTGGATGAGAGTTGTTTTTAGGCTTTCATATAGGAAGTTTTGCATTAACATTCGAAAAGGAATATATATTTATGCATCTTATGTAGTGGCATACCCTGTTTTTCATTTGACAAAAATTGCACTTGGCATTGTTTGTTATGGTGTGCATATTTATTTCACTGCTGAGTCATAATGTCATTATTTGCACGGCCATTTCCCTTTGAGTAATTACAGCCAATTAAAATCAACGCTTAATTAAAATGAATTACACTCTTTTCTTTTCTAGTGTGCACCAACAAGCTTAGGTTTTAGGATCTTGGAATAGTTCATTGTAAGTCAATTCTCCAAGATCACTAAACAACAACATGTATGTGTCTGTCCAAATGAGTGTGTGAAATCCTTTATATAACCAGTGTTTCTCAGGATCCTCCTCTCAAAAGGGAGTTAAGCATGAGGCAGTGTGAGCGGTTATTGATTGGGATGACCCCTGGTCATAACTGAGTAGCACCGGAGATATTTACAGGATTGTATTCGTATCTGGGGGCTCTTTCGAGAGTTTCAGGATTTGCTACCCTGCCCATATGGTCAATCCTGCCTGTGACTATCTGCCTGAGCATTTATTATATTGAGGTGACCTTAGTGGCCTTACCTAGGATATCAAGGGGGTACTTTGCAAGGGTTATTTTGCGGGTGTCCCGACTAGGTAGAGGTTGGACAGCACAGTCTCTTTATGCATTGAAGCTGAGGTCCACTATAATTGGTTACGTACCTTCACTTGTAGTGTATGGGAGTTTCGAGCCTCTCCTAGGTGAGACATACATGTTGCATTCAGGAGCTCACATATCCTCCCCTTGGTTTGCTTATATTTTGACTATAGATTTTCTTAGGAGTGTGCTCTTTGTGCACTAGTTGGCCTTTGGGATCGTGGTTACTTGAGAATATTTATTCTCTCTTGAGTTTGGGTCCTTTTATTTTTGGCATGCCTGGTATCCTATCACCCATCGTGGTCCTAGTACGGACCCTGGTGTTAGACTTGGGGGCATCACAGCCCCTTACCATGCTCATAGATTTGGGAATGGTCATATTCCATTCTCAACTCCATTTATGGAGGATTTTTATTCCCTTTACTCGGTCTTTACACCGGTGGTCACCCTCATGGCAGTGGTAGTGGATGTGTGAAAATTGGGTCTACACCTTAATTTCTTTTTTATGTCCCATCGTTCACTGTATTGTTTCCTTTGGGTGCTATTGTCATGATCATTCCTCCCTATATCCTATAGTTTGGATTCTTTATTGACTATTTTGGGTTATTTTGGACTAATATGGTTGTCATGTAGCGTCCATTTTTTGTACACTCTCTTCGAGGTTTCGACCCCTTCATGCCTATCACAGGTATTATGTATGAACTGGAATATAGGTTAGGATTTTACATCCGCTTGCACTTATGCATTGCCTTATGACCATTCCATCTCAACCTTAGGTACGAACCCATTTCATGGTATCACAGAATATTCATGCTACTGTTAGAAGTGATATTATGTGAATGGTAGAGATTTCCTATACATGGGTGCCCTAATTAGATCCCTTTTTCATATGGTACCCATGCTGTGAGTCCTCTCTTAGGTCCAGGAGTCCATTATATAATACTGCCATGACATTTTGCAAGAGCCTCATACTCCTCTTGATCTTATGCTGGCCTATTTCCATCAGGACTCCCTTATGTCAAGTTGTGAATGCATTATCATGAGCTTTTCCTGCCTTATTGAGCTTTATGTCGGCTCCCCTGACATTGCGTTTCAGCCATATATCCCGAGCTTGTCTCATGTCTAGCCATGTAGAGCCATTTTTTTTATATCCATCGCAGCTTGATTCCCTTTTTACCGGGAGGAGATTTTCCCCTGAGTGTCGATATCCTACACATGTATCCTTGCATTGAACATAGGTATGTTCCACTACTTGGAACTAGTTTGTTTTCCCTTGTGACACTCGTCTCCTCCTAGTTTGTAACTATAAAGCTACTTTATTCTTTTTTCAAGCTTCTCATATAACTGAAAAAGTCCAAAAAAAATAAAAAAAACCAAAAATTCGGACAAGGAAAGATTTTATCTTTGGCAGCTGTCGAGTCATGTTGCCTTCGAATAGAGCACTGTATATCACATCCATTGGTTGGGTTATAGTTTGACTTTAGGAGCTGTACTCGTTTATTTAAGTTTATCTCCACCGACTTGTTAAGCTTCCAGTTCCTATGGAGCCTCTGTTGATGCCTCTTGTGTCACAGAGATATCCCAGTTTGTATATCGAGTCTATGTTGCCTTCATTTAGTCACCATACATTGTTATGCTCTTGTTCGAAGGAATTTGAAACCTGAGTCGACCATTCCTCAGTTATCTTGACTTTGCATGTCAGCCATTCCTGGTACAGTTACTGGTTCATACACTTTTATGATCGAGTCCTTCCACATTATACAACTTTGTTGAGTACCTCATGTTGGATGATGGGGGATGCCTTAATACCCTCCTTACAGTGGATTTCATCCCATCAACTTTAGATAATTTGTTCTGGGATTAGAGTCTAGAGTCATTTTTAGTGCCTTGAGACTTGCAGTCATCAGTGGCAGGTTCTCTTGCCATCAAAAGTTTCTTGGGAATACATCAATGTGCCCTGATCGATGGACTGTTTCAAGTGTTTGACCTCAACATGTTTATTCACACTTGTTAGTTTTCACTCTAGTACCTTGATTCCCATTTTCATTATCGGTGGGTAATCTCGCATCTGTTAACAGTATACATTAATGACCGATAATCAGACGATGGACTACTATGTTCGACCTCGACACCTCTATTCACATAGTATGACATGTACTCGTAGTGGTTTGTGTAGAAGACTTTACATATTGGTGGCATCTCTTATATTCTACCTTCTTGATCGTCCCAGTGTTCATGAGATTTCAGCTCTCGTGACTTGATTCTAGTATATGTCAGATATTTCCAACCACTATGGAGATCTTGATATATTATATATCTTCAGCCATTTTGGAGATCATGGCCCTTTGTATATCTTCATCATGGAGATTCTGATCTATTTATATTGTACATGGCAATGACCACATATGTGATATCATGTTTCATGCCTATTCATGGCCATTGTACTCTTATGTATCTAGGACTGCGATATGTATTTGCAGTTGTATGCAGAGTTGTATTATTGTACTATGTTGATTGGGTGGCTAGTATTCCATTTGGGATCCTTCATCACTCCACTTCTGGGATGGACTTATAATGTATTTCAGCCATCGTATGACCCCTCTGACCTCACACATTAGGGGGCATCTGTTATAGCAGATTTCACCACTCTAGGTGAATCACACTTTGTATGGCCTTCCCCTATCCCGCTGCAGACTCCTTAGACCCTATGGACCACATTTTGTCATTTGATGTTTCCTTGATCATCCCTAAAAACATATGAAAAATGATATACGTGACTTTTAAACCTATAAGCACGTATATACGTGGGTTTGACCACTAAAACCACGTACATCGGGATGTGTGCATAATCCAAATCTTTTTGAAGTTTTTTTTGACATGGATCTGACTCATTTGACTCCTGGCCTTCCCTATGCCTTGAGATCGCTCAGATTCGACCTTTAATTACCCCTTTGAAAAGATATATAAGGAACCCCTTGGTACATTGAAGGAATAAGAGAGAATTGAGAGCAAAGAAACTATAGTCCATTGTTGCTGAAACTTATGCTTGAGTCTGCATCCCTTTGTCCCTTGGAGCACTAGTGTGTTCTTCCCAAGCTTTCCTTTTGCTTATGAGCTTGCTATCGAGAGATGGAGGATTGAAGTGGTAGAGGACCAAGTGGGGGATTCAGTTTCTCCGGTTCGCAGATGTGCCGTCAGAGGTTGTATCTTCTAATATCTGATTTATATTAATAAAAATATATTTTCCTGTCCAATAATGTATGTTTGAATGAATGTTTTATCCATGGGATTATGTCAAATGCTTGTACATTATTGAATATATATGCTAGAATAGATCTAACACCATGATATCTAGAATGCTTGTATTGTTTACTTTTTGTTGAGGAAGTAACATATCAATTCAAGTTGAAGATTGGAAATCTCAACGGGGATCTACTTCAACCGTCCAGAATAAGGTACGAGGTCTGATCCTTTAGTGTTAGACATTTAATTTCTATTGCATATTGGAAAGGATTGATTTCTGGAGTCAAGTTGTCTGTTGTGGTACCCCAAGCCATAGGAATTTCTCTCCGTAACACCTAGAAACCTCAAATGACCATGGAATTTGATAAGAATTGCATCAAAATGGAAGAGAAGAGCATAGGTAAGTACTTGGAAGAAACCGTAGTGGATTCCGTCGGCAGGATCTCCTGGAATTCGTTGTTGAAAATCTGAGCTCAATTGGGTAAAAATTTCAAATGTTTTATAATGTTTTGAATTTTTTACTATTTATAGAAATTTTTCAAAATTTTGAAAATTTTTACCCCCTTTCCTATAGTTTGGACAATTTCTAATCATTTAGGACCATTTTTTACCTAATTTATGATGTAGGAGACCTTTTTGAGTGTCGATTTAGCTATTGGATTGACCCGTTCATGCCGATCTCAGGTATCATGTCTAAAATGGCATATAGGTTAGGTTTCATCACCGTTTGCATTTCGCATGACCTTGTGACTGTTTCATCATAGCCTTAGGTACGAACCCACTCTATTATGTCACAGAACCTTCTTGCTATTTTGTAAGTGGCATGGTATGAGTGCTAGAGCTTGACCTTACATGGATACCCTAGTTAGTGCCTTATTTGCATTTGGTGCCCATGCTGACATTTTGTCCTTTAGGGTGTGGGAGTCCATTGTATAGTACTGCCATGACATTTTGCAAGAGCCTCATACTTCTTTTGATCTTTTTCTGGCCTATTTCCTATTTCCCTCAGGACTCCCTTATGTCAAGTTGTAATTGCATTATTATGAGCTTTGCCTGCCTTATTGAGCCTTACGCCGGCTTCCCTGACATTGAGTTTCAGCCATATAGCCTAAGCTTGTCTCATGTCTAGCCATGCAGAGCCATTTCGTATATCCTTTGCAGCTTGATTCCCTATTTTTACTAGGAGGGGATTTTCCCCCGAGTGTCGCTATCCTACACATGTATCCTTGCATTGAGCATAGGTATGCTCCACTACTTGGAACTAGTTTTTTTTCCCCTATGACACTCGTCTCCTCCTAGTCTGTAACTATAAAGCAGTTTTATTCTTTTTCAAGCTTTTTAAATATTTGAAAAAGTCCCAAAAAAAAATTAAAAAACCAAAAATCTAGACAAGGAAAGATGTTATCTTTGGCAGCTGTCGAGTCATGTCGCCTTTGAACAGAGCACTGTATATCACATCCATTGGTTGGGTTTATAGTTTGACTTTAATAGTTGTACTCATTTATATGATTTTATCTCCACCGACTGGTTAAGCTTCCAGTCCCCATGGAGCCTCTGTCGATGCCTCCTATGTCGCAGAGATGTCCCAATTTTATATATCGAGTCTATGCTGCCTTTATTTAGTCACCATACGCCATTATGCTCTTGTTCGAAGAAAGTTGAAACCTGAGTCGGCCATTCCTTAGTTATCTTGACTTTGCATGTTGGCCATTCTTGGTACAGTTACTGGTTCGTGCACCTTATGATCGAGTCCTTCCACATTATACAGCTTTGTTGAGTACCTCATGTTGGATGATGGGGGATGCCTTAATGCCCTCCTTCTAGCATATTTCTTCCCATTGACTTCAGATCATTTATTCTAGGATTGGAATCTAGAGTCATTTTTAGTGCCTTGAGACTTGCAGTCATCAGTGGTAGGTTCTCTCGCCATCGATAGTCTTTGGAAATACATCAATGTCCCCTGATCGATGGATCCTCTCAAGTGTTCAACCTCAACACATTTATTCACACTTGTTAGTTTGCACTCTAGTACCTTGATTTCCATTTTCATTATTGGTGGGTGATCTTACGTCTGTTAACGGTATACATCAATGACTGGTAATCAGATGATGGACTACTATGTTCGACCTCGACACCTCTATTCGCATAGTAGGACATGTACTCATAGCGGTTTGTGTAGAAAACCTTCTAGATTGGTGGCATCTCTTATATGTTACCTCCTTGATCATGCCAGTGTTCATGAGATTTCAGATCTCGTGACTTGATTCTAGTATATGTCAAATATTTCCAGCCATTATGGAGATCTTGATCCATTATATATCTTCATCCATTATGGAGATCATGGTCCTTTGTATATCTTCATCATGGAGATGCTGATCTATGTATATTGTACGTGGTGATGACCACTTATGTGATATCTTGTATCATGCCTATTCATGACCATTTTACTCTTATGTATCTGAGACTCCTATATGTATTTACAGTATGTGCAGAGTTCTATCATTGCACTATGCTGATTGGGTGGCTGGTCTTCCATTTGGGATCCTTCATCACTCCACTTCTGGGATGGACTTATAATGTATTTCGGCCATTGTATGACCCCTCTGACCTCACACATTAGGGGGCATCTGTTATAGTTGATTTTACCACTCTAGGTGAATCACACTTTTATGGCCTTCCCCTATCCCTCTGTAGACTCCTTAAACCCCTTGGACCATTTTTTATCCTTTGATGTTTCCTTGACCATCCCTATAAACATGTGAAAATTCATATATGCGACTTTTAAACCCCTAATCGCATATATGCATGGGTTTGACCCCTAAAACTGTGTACATTGGGATGTGTGCATAATCCAAATACTTTTTGGAGTTTTTCTTGACATGGATCTGACTCACTTGACTCCTGGCCTTCCCTATGCCTTGAGATTTTTTGGATTCGACCTTTAATTACCCCTTTGAAAATCTATATAAGGAACTCTATGATACATTGAAGGCATATGAGAGAATTGAGAGCAAAGAAACTATAGTCCATTGTTACTGAAACTTGTGCTTGAGTCTGTATCCCTTTGTCCCTTGGAGCACTTTTGTGTTCTCCCCAAGCTTTCATTTTACTTGTGAGCTTGCTATCGAGAGATGGAGGATTGAGGTGGTGGAGGCCCAAGTGGGGGATTCAGTTTCTCCGATTCGCAGACGTGCCAATAGAGGTTGTATCCACTATAATCTCTGATTTTATATAAACAGAAATATATTTTCCTGTCCATGGGTGATTTCAAATTATTATACATTGTTGGTTATATATGCTAGAATAGATCTAACACCAGTATATATAGTATGCTTGTCTTGTTTACTTGTTGTTGAGGAAGTAATTTATCAGTTCAAGCTAAATTTGGAAAGCTCAACAGGGATCTACTTCAACTATCTAGAATAAGGTACAAGGTCTGATCCTTTAGTGTTAGATATTTAATTTCTATTGCATATTAGAAAGGATTGATCTCTGGAGTCAAGTTGTCTGTTGTGGTACCCCAAGCCATAGGAATTTCTCTCTGTAACAATGGCATTCTCATGGAATGCTATATCTTCATGACTGATGTTCTACTGGATCTGGAATGGTACATAGCTATGTGGACTTGTTTATTGAGAGTTAGAGTCTCTGTGGTACAAGTATGCTGCATCAATCATAAAGGTATATCGAAGCACTAATGGGGCTTCTGAACACTGTCTCCAACATAGCCCAGAAATCACAAGGGACATAACCTGTTTAGGTTCCTCGAGTGGACTCACCAATGTGCTAGAGTCAGGTGACATTCGAGGTCTTTGACCACATATTGTACGGACAAAACCCTGTACGAATCTCAACGGTGTGATGATATAGTTGAATTCGAGCATGTGAGAAAAAACCATCCCGAGAGGCACTAAGGACTCCTCTCAAGTGGTCCAAGGAACTCATCAATGAGGTTAATGAAACCAAGATACAAGGAACTCTAGGTCTATCCTCTGGGATATGTGTGTTGGTGTCGACAGAGGGAGACCTGCCCCTAGCCAAGGCACTGATGTTTCCTTTACCAAAAGCGTGAGGGAGATAACTGGAAGGTGTGAAGCAATTTGCGGACTAACTCACTGAATGGGGAGGGGGGTGGAGAGAAATATTTGAATAGGGGCAGGGGGAGGGAGACTCAAACTTCCTTTTTTCAGAGTATGATGGCAGGGTAGACTAGGAAACAAATGAAACTGACTCGTGGGAATGGGATCATAGCTGAAATATCATGGATATCATTGTAGATGGGAAATACTTGGAGGAGGTAGACACTTTTGATACTGATGGGATCCAAGGAAGACACATTGCAGAGTAATCTAAACAAAGGTGACCCAATGGGGGAATGCTACCAAACTATTTTTTGTGGGGTGGTGTCTAGGGACACCGTTATGGTACGATCTCGTGGATTTTTGGTGAGCCCGAGAAGGTAAATGCTCGATGGTGCTTTCAATTTTAGAGAGTCTGAAAGCACGAAGAAGACTCTAGTGGGGGTATTTTTTTTTGGTAGTATCCTATGCCTAAAAAAGGATAAAAGTATGTATAGGAGAACTCACCCATCCTAGAGGGGATGAGAGACTTCTTTACCATTGGTAGTCCAATCAGGCCAAAAAAGGTTAAACCTATACTGACTGGACGGTCATTCAGATACTTTTACGAGCATGAACAAAACCAAGTTTTTCGGCAATATTTTCTTGATGAGAAGGCTGGAAAAGAGATTAATGACAACCCATGGTGAGATTTTTCGTAAAGTGTGGCCCCCTTTTCCCAAGAAAGCATAAAAGTATGCAAAGGGGAATGGTCTTGGATTGAGTGTGCCAAGGGTGTCCTTTTCATATTACTGGTCTACATGGTCTGCAAAAGGAGGTAAATGAGATGATGTAGATGCCCTTTCCTATACGTTAGTGAGAAGGAAAGGAAGCAGCTACGCTCGGCAATCTTTTCATTGTTTTAAGGAGTTAGAAAAGAGCTTAAACAAAACTCCAATATGGTCAACCAATTGCGGTGGCACAAGCGGTGCCCCATGTTGGGACGGTGGATAGAGGTCCAAAGTTCATCCACACAGTATGGACAGAATAGAAGGCTCTCAAACATAACAATACATGCACGGGATAGATCACGGTAGAGGCTCGCGAGTCAGTGCGGCAGAGGCATGCAAACTGAAGTGGCTCTCGAACAGAGGTCAGGAGAGTGTGTGTGTGCGTTGCGGTGGACGGACTTGACTACATGCAATGTATGTACAAGTCCAGAGGCACTTATATGCCAAATACATGCAAGAAAAATAAATCGTTTTGTGGACAATGGTCCAGATGTCCGCGTAAGGTGCGGTGGAAAAGACAATTATAAATACAAAAATAAAAGTAAAATTGCATTCCTTAATGGGCGGTGGCCCGAAAACTCGCATGAGTTGTGATCGGGGATTGTGATACAAGTACAGGTCCATAGACACTTGCATCATTATGTCATGCCTCGTTAATTAAGGTGACTTGTGGGAAATGGTCCCAAAATTAATTTATTAAACATGAGACGATGGTCTCATAAGAAGATAGAAATTTGAGCCCAAAGGTGTGAGAGGTGTCTTGAACCGGTTCCGGGTGACTTTGGATTAGCAGCTGATGGTGCTTCCCCTGACTTGTGCTAGAAAATGTTGAAAAATAAGAAAGGGAAAAAACTACACTATAAGGGACTCATAGTGGTTATATCAGGCATAGAATCTCTTGAGGTGGAGCCCGTTGCACGGCTTCTTGAAGAGTCGACCATCTGAGTCAGCGAAGAGGTATGCCCCCTTTCTGAGATGAAGTTCATTGGTAAGGTAGGATGCCATAATCTGGTCTTTTATGGGAAGAACCGATTCCACACTATGTTTTAAAGGGAATGGGGTAAAACTGAAGGCAATCTTTGTGGATGTGCAATAACCCATAGGGCAGAGAATAGCATGTGATGCCAATTGGTTTTATGGTTTCCCACCATCCTTTGGAGCATTGTTTTGATGATTTTGTTGATTGCCTCAACTTGGCCATTGACCTGAGGGTAGTAGGAAGATGAGTACTAGTGTTTGAAATTCAACATGGTTGACAGTTCATCCCATACGACGTCTTGAAAGTGTGCTCCATGGTCTGAGACAAGTTGTTTAGGAACACCAAATTGTGTAATAACATGGTTAAAGAAGAAGCAGGCTGTGGTTTTGGCTTTGCAATCAAATGTGGGCATGGCCTCGACCCACTTGGTGAATTAATCGACTGCCATAATGATGTATTTATGGCCATTAGCTGAGACAAGGGTGATTGTCATGAAGTCGATTGCCAATTTGCAGAAGGGCCCGACTGTGACTATGGGCTGTAAGGGCACATGAGGGGTTCTTGCCTTTGGGGAAAAAAGATGACAGCTGTGGCAATGTTTGACTACCTCTATTCAATCAACAAATATGGAGGGCCAAAAATAGCCGGCGTGTAGGATCTTTTGGGTGGTTTCTAGGCCTAAAAGGTGGCCACCATAGGCTCCACTATGAATATCGTTGAGGATGGCCTCGGCCTCGTCACGGGTGAGGCAACAATGTAGGATGGTATCAATGCCTCGATGATAGAGAAAATCTCCAATGATCAAGTGGCAAATGGCTTGATGTCAGATGCATCGCCTATCCTCACAGTTGAAGTGCACTATGAACTTCTGTGTTCATAAATAGAGAAGGATGTCCCCATACCATGGGTCGTCTGTGGATATGATGAATAGGAAATAATCAAGGAGATCATCCTTGGGGGGTGATGACATGATTAATGGGGGTAGATATGTCATGATTATGGTCAGTGCGAGTGCTTTCATTCCTTTTGGAGACACAAACTCTAGGTCAAACTTTTGGAGGATGACTACCCACTTAGCTGCACGACCTTGTAGAAGGCGATGGCTTAAGAGGTATCGCATTGGGTTTGAATCAGCCACTACATGAGTATGGTTGGCAATGATGTACTGGCACAATTTTTGAGCCAAGAAGACAACGGCAAGGGCCAATTTCTCCTCAGGTGAATATCATAGTGAGGGTCCTGTTAGCTTCTGACTGATGTAGTAAATCACATGCTCATGGCGAGCATCGTCTTCTTGGACCAAGACTCTAGCAATGGCATTTTCTGAGGCCGACACATAAAGGATGAAGTCTCGAGTGAAATATGGTGCTGAGAGTAATGGTGCAAAATCCAGGGATTGTTTGAGTGCATCAAATGATTCTTGTGCTTGCTGATTCCAAACAAAGGATATTTTTGTGCGGAGCAGGTGAATGAACCGTAATCTTTTGTTACATATTCTAACACAAAGCGATGAAGGAAGTTGGCCTTGCCTTTTAGGCTTTGTAGTTGGTGTCGAGTTCTTGGGGAAGGAAGATCAAGGATAGCCTGAACTTTGAAGAGATCTACCGTTATCCCTTTGTGAGATATGATGAATCTGAGTAAACGGCCTGCTGGGACACAAAAAATGCACTTAAGGGGATTGAGGCAAGTTTTGTACTTGTGGCAACATAAAAATACTTGCCGCAAGTCATCTATATGTTGTGCTTATTTCGGTGATCGAGTGGTAAGGTCATCCAGGTAGATCAAGATGATGTGAATTAACTCATGGAAACAATATGTCATGGCACGCTGGAAGGTGGTTCCAACATTTTTTAGGCCAAAGGGCATGACTCAATAAGCGAATGTACCCCATGGGGTTGTGAATGTCATCTTATAACGGTCTTCTTTCTGGATTTGCATTTGGTTATATCCGAAAAAACTGTCCATGAAGGAAAATACTTCATGTCTGACACATGCATCGATGATTTGGTCAATGAAAGGTGTGGGGAAGTTGTCTTTGGGACATGCCCCATTAAGGTCACAAAAGTCTGTGCAAACATGAATAGTACCCTATTTTGTATTCACAGGAATAGGATTAGAAACCCAAGTGGTGTATGCAATGGGATAAATGAAGCCGGCTGTGCACAGCTTCTCTATCTCGGCTTTCACTGTAGCCACTTTGGATGGATGGATGGACCGTTGCTTTTGGTGTACGGGTGCCACATCAGGCCATGTGTTGATGTGGTGTTCCATGATGGATGGATCTAAGCTGGGCATTTCAATGTATGACCAAGAAAATATGTCATGAAATTCTTGGAAGAGAGCTTTGTAGCCACTGACCTCTTCCAGGGAGTAAGATGCCCCCAGCATGATTTCTTCAACGATATCAGAGTTGGTTGAGATGTCAATTTTAATGGTTGGAGAAATGTTTGTCATTCCCTTCTTCGAAGGCATCTAGTGCTAGCATGCGGTTCTTAAACCAGTCGACCTTTCCATGGATGAAACCTTTGGTCTCCACGGAAAACTGGTCAGACTGCGACAACAGTTCTTCCAGGAGGAAGAACGAGGGATGGTGCATGTCATCCCATGGGTATTCTGGGGTAGTCAGAGCTTCAAGGATCTCCTTGTTATTGCTAAAGCAACGAAGAGATAGGTCTGATGGACCGTCATTGGAGGAGGAGATGAGTGGGTCGGTGGAGCTGGACATCATGTAAATGGACATGGTGTCTGATGAAGGAGGTGGTGGGTGAACTTATTCGATCAAGGCGATCTCAGACTCAAGGGAATGGTGATGGAGGTCAGCAAGAGCCATTCGAAATTCAAGAAAATATTGGAAATGTTGGGAGTAATGTCCATAAAAGTCGTAAAGGGAATAAGCATGGTTTGTCCTTAATTCCTTATTCATGACTACTGGCACGGTCGGGAGTTCAACCACGGGGATGTTTCGTTTGTATCCATGGCATCTAGATGCGCATGGATCACTGGGATTTTAGGGAAATTTTGAGTTGGATGGCCCTGTTGCTCGCAGATGATGCAAGGTGGGACTTATCGTGGCTCTGCGGTGGCTTTGGTGTTCTTTCCCCTAGCCCTTTTGGGTTGGGGTGGTGCTGGTGCGAGTGCGGTGGTTGGCTTGTGCAGACCCAGTGGAGGGTGGGACTCAACCGTGATAGGTTGCACTGGGGTTAAAACAACTTGGGGAATTACTGGTTGAGCTGGTGGATCAAGATACCACACCAAAATTCCCAATGTAAGGTTGGGTAGGCTCAAGGTGGCCATTACCAGTTTTCTCATGAATCCAGGTGGGGAGAAGAGGAAGGGAATCATATGGACTCGGGATGAGCCCAAATAACTGCCTAACGATTGCATGTGGGGATGCAGTTATGGTTGAAGATGCACATAATGCTGTTGTTGTGGCTGATTTTGGTGTTGCGGCTGTAGACGATGTTGTGGTTGTGGTTGGGGCTACAGCTGCGGTGGTTGTTTGGGTGCAGCGGTGTTTGATGAGACCATGCACAAGTCCGCAGTTTCATTTTGTGTTGATGGTGGTGACACTAATGGGAAAGGAACCATCATGGTCGTATCGGCAAACAACCCAGGGCCCACATTCAACAACGGAGGTGCTGATTTGTTGTCAACCATAGTGTTGATTGCAGGAACAACATTAGCATGTGTGGTCACCCCTTGTAGGTAAATGGTGGTGATGGTAGGGATAATGTTGGAAGGTGTTGTTAACCGTTGTGGATCATGATAAGTGAGCTAATCCACCATCACAATATTCCCTTCATGGGGGAACATCATGAGATGGAAGACAGTTGATGCGACTGCTCGCATGGAATACATGTAACTCCTTCCGAGGAGGAGGTTGTAGTAGATTTAAGCATTGACAACTTCTATGTCGATCAACACTGTCTTCTCGGCTAATGTGATGGGGACTAGGGGGAGGATTCCTTAGGATTTAGTGGGATGTCCATCATAAGCCCACATAATTGTGGAGGATGGTTGCAGAATTGGTGATCCAAGTTTCTGCCAAACCAAGGTAGACATAATGCATGTGGATGCCTCCTCATCAACTATGCACCGATGCATGACCAAATTCTGGATGGATACCAGGGTTTGGAAGGCGATGGTCGAGGGCATGCATGGTTCCCTGTTCTCTCTGTCAAATGTGATCAAATTGGAGTCAAAGGGGTATACTGCCCCTAGAGCGGCTAGTAAGGCTTTTCGCTATGTTGGGAATATTTTAAGTACCTCAAGAGTGGACATGGTGGTTGGCATTTGGGCCAAATCATCCACAATGCTATAACTGACTGCAGCTCTAGTCATGGCATTATTGCCAATCCTACATATGGGGGGGTACAGGAATGGGGGTAACTGAAGAGGTAGGTTGATTGTTTGGACGTTGATTCCATTGATGTGTCAACCGGTTCAGCGGTGGCACCGTCCTGATTCCATCGGGTTTGCAAGTTGACCTCTTCAGTCGTCATGGCTAGCAGGTGGTGAACACCTATTTCGATAGTGGGAGGTTCCCCCGGAGTATTGGGATTGGCCTGGGGAGGGGGTGTGGTTGCCACCAATCCTTGGACTGGCAATGGGTTTTGAAGCAACATGGGGGGAGATCCTTGTGGTGCTGGGTTGGGTTGCGCTTGATTTACCGTGTTAGAGGCCTGTTGGGCCTCATTTTGAATGGCCTTCTTAGCATGATCCATGAGGGGACACTCGAATGTGTAGTGCCCATAAACTTCATAGAGTGTGCATGGTTGGTTTATACACAATGGGGAATCACGTCTTGGTGCGTTCTGTCGTCGGGGGTTTTGGGCTGGCCAGTTTGCCGCGGCATTGTTGGGAGGGTTCATTTGTGGACCGCCTCCTTCTGGTTGGTTATTTCCTTAGTTATGGAGCCATTTATTTTGAGCTTTCCCTTGTTGATTATTGGGGGCAGGCTGGTTGGGATGGTTTTGTTGTGCAAACAATAGTCCCAATGGAGTGGGTGGAGGGGGGGCGGGGGTTTGAACTGGTTGCACTGGCGGTGCATAGTAGATTTGTGGAGGTGGTGGTGCCACAAATCTGGGCATTTTCCCCACATACTATTGTGTTGGCCAAGCCATGGCCTGACCCTGCTAAGGTGGTGCAGGCTATGCATAGGTAGTTGTTGCTCCGGATTGAGACATCATTCTTGCGTAGTCTGAAGCTTGGTTATGGTAAGAAACACTAGCAGTGTTGCTTGGTTGTGGTGTAACAGCAGGTGGTGTTAGTCGAGGCTGTGACTATTCGGTGACTGATCCTATGATGTCGTCAGTAGCATGGGATGCCCCTGGTGTGTCACGGTAGGAGGTACTTGGATGGGGATCATCTGGAATGATGGTGTATAGGTATCCAGATTGAGCATAGATAAGGTCAAATTGTTGGGCCTTCAGTATGGCCTCTTCTTCGGATTGGAGACGTTCGGATGCAACATCCTTTGCTATGGGTGGGAGAAAGGTCTTAAGGAACCAATCCAAGAAGATCCTATCATCAAGTTGGATTTTACATAAGCTACGACATTGCCGCCACTCATGGATATGGTCATTTATGTGAGTGGCAGTGCTTTGACAATAGGATAACAATATCTCCACCCCTTCATCATATTTGACAGGGAGTTGGAAATACTATAGGAACATGAAGGCTAGGGAGTTGAAGTCCAGGTAATTGGCTTGTGGCATCTCAATGTACCATTTGGCCACAACACCTGTAAGGGTGCATTGGAATAGCCTCAGCTGGATGGAGTCGTCTACGATGTTGTTGGATGCCCCCAAGTGTTTTGGGTGGGACAGTATGAGTGGCAGGGAGATTTCCCCCATGTATGACAGTAGGGGAAATGTAAGTGGACGGTCCACTGCCCCCTATGTAACAGGAGGGGTAGTGTGTGTGGAAGGGCCATTGCCCCCATGTGTTGCTAGTGGGCCAGCTTAGCTGGTCACTATAGGTGGTGGCAGCTGACTAATGACAATTTGCATAACTGTGCTTAGGCCACTTTCTAGCCATGGGGCTTGATGGTGTAGTATGGAGGTTTGGTTTATACTGATATGGGTCTTAATTGGAATTAGAGGCTATGTGGCCTTCTGATGGCATGGGAGATAACTGAGAGCAGCTTCGACAGTGTTGATTAAGTGTTCCAAATGGTGGTGGTTTGCCTCTTAGGCATGAGGAGAGTGTGAAGGATCAATTGTGTTAGATTTTATGTCTGAAACTGGTGGGAATGATATTTGGACCCCAGTCTCAATGGCTTCCTATTGGCTACAGGTGGTCACTAGGCCACCAAGACTACCAAAAGACAGCGCTTGTATTTTTCCTCATAGGTGTTTCTACTCAATTAGAAGGGGTCGTTGCCCATTTCACTTGGCAATTCCTCTCAGCGGCCAGCTACTTTCGGGTTCCTGTGGTACTCCTCACAATGATTTTCTGGGTAGATCCCAAGTACTTCCCACAGTTGAAGCAGTTAGGGACTTCTGTCCTCAAAGACCGTAGACTTATTTGTACTTAGTGTAATGTTGGGCTATAGGGCAGACCTGGGGTTTATACTTTAACTTTGCACCCAAAAAAAGACCCACAGTGTTGGCCCTTTTGGCAACAACCTATGAACAGGTTGCAGTCTCACCCGAAACAGCTATGGGGTGCCGCAGAATCAGGTTTCTACAAGTAGAAGAGGGATATTACTATACCTTTAGCCTTAACAACAAATATTTATACCAAATAGAGCTTCGACATTCACTTAATTAGCTTTGTATTTAGATAAACATACAATTACTTGCTTAACCCTTAACTAGGAATTCACAGCAAGTTAATATTTAACGGTTATCTTACTTTAGCATTCACCTACTTATCAAAAGCATCAAAACATAATAGAAACCACACAAAAGAACCACAACACAAGATATAATGTGGTTCACCCCCAGGGTAGGGGCTACGTCCACAGAACTGTGCTTTATTCAACTCTTTACAAAACAACAGTTATGATCTGCGCACTCAGCTACAAATCTGTCCTTCAAGCCTAATTGCACACTCAACTATATTTCCTTTCTTACAATCTTTAACTGCGCACTCAGATGCAGTTCCTTTCTTACAATCTCTAACTGCGCACTCAGCTAGGACTTAACCTTAAAACCCAAAAATGGATCTAACTTCTTTGCATCATACAATCCTCGTTTCATTAGATGATCTTGACATCTTTACATGAGTGCCTATTTATACAAGTGCACTATTACAAAATCATGGGCTTACACCTGAAATTTATGGACAATTACAAAAAAGAGGGTTTTGACTCAACCCTGACACCCCTAAGACTATTTTGAGTCACAAATCTACTTACAAGCTTCCACAAAAACCACAGAGTTACCCAAATTAGTGACCGTTAAGGCGCGCGCCCCAGCAGGCCCCTAAGAATCACTAGTGTCCCGTCCCGGGACACTCTGCTGCTTATCTGGTGGACGAATCTTCTTGGTGCAGATAGTAAACTGCTGTCGGCTGCTTGCTCCTTCTCTACTATCTCCTCTTGCACTCTGTCGAGTTCTGTATCCGTCTACATCTCTATAAACATCATCTTTAATTTTCGTACCCTCCTGCTCCCTTATATGCCTGTCATCATCATCATCCCTTCTGCTACTTCTACCACAGTCACATCTTGCTTGATCCTTCATCCTTTCATCCTTAGTAGACTACCTATGTTCCTTATGTTGTTGTCTTCCTTTGCAATATTTATGATTGTCATGGGAATCATTGGGCCTTCTAAATCTATCAGTGAATCCATCCCTCGAACTGCCTCCCGTTCATGTCCTATCAAACATTTGACCATCCACAACTTTGGGTCCTTAATATATGGTACCCCTATGATTGCATGCCAATGTACTTTTGCGTAAGACAAACAACATGCCTCCATTCTACTGAGCCAGGAGGATACATCTCGGGATCCTCTGGAGTCTTTCCTGAGGGTTTGTGCCTTTCTTCGTTCCATTTAGACCAAACTTCTGCCTTAATTTTCTTCCCGGTTGAACATGTCTACATAGGTGGATGCAGTACTGGAGAAGTTTAGATGCAGATGGATTGCTGATAAGGTTCTGTAGACCTCTCTCCCTGAACTCGCATAACAATTCCTGGACTTCACGATCATTCGACATGGTCTTAACTGTAAACTCAAGAAAATGCATAATGCAGGAGTCACAGGCTTGTGTGGCTTCTTATAGAATCCCATGACAAAATATGCCATCATGGTGCATTAAGGACACCCAATCTGATGGAGCGGCGGAAAATCCTATTCACATAGTGCTAGATTTTCCCAAAATCTCATCATTACAAGCAGTTAAGGTAGCTCATGTGCCGATTCCTCCAAATCTAGTTTGTCCCATCAATCACATTTTAGGCTGTGACACACCTTTCTTTTTCGACACAACCACTAAATTCAGCTTCGTCACAATGAGGACCTTCGACACAATATTGACCTTCGACCCATCCTGACCCCAGCGACAACCGAACTTTGACCTTCAAACTTTGACAGCCTTCAATACTTCATAGCTTTGAGAACAGCTTCATTATAGTCTAGTACCCAATTTCAACTATTCTTGGTACTTATACTCTCCTTTTTGTTGTTACTTCTGATTAGGGGGTCCAGGCTTGTCCCTGTACTTCTTTAATCTACTTCCATTCACCATGGAAGGTAAAATTTCTCCATTCAATTTAGCTAACTGGACTGCACCACCGTCAGTAACTTCTTGAACTATGTATGGTCCTTTCCAATGTGTTTTGAATTTACCTGGGAACTTCATGAATTTACTGTCATACAAGAGAACAAGATCACCAATCTGGAATTGCTTCTTCTTAATGTGTCTATCATGCCATGATTTTTCTCTAGCTTTTTGTACTTGCTGCTGGAAACCTGCAATGAATCTGTCTTCCTCTAGTTATAGAATCTTTTCCAGCATTTATTTCAACATAGCTGGGTCATCCATCTCTGTGAAGGCATATATTCTGAGGCTAGGAACAATGTACTCCATGGGCATAACTATATACTGGAAAGATCCCATTTCTGTAGTGAAGGTTGTTTTATGTCGATCCTCTGGAGCAATTCTGATCTGATGGTAACTTGAAAATCCATCAGTGAAAGAATACACTTCTTGACCTCGGACATTGTCTAAAACTTCATCTATAAAGGGAGTAGGAAAAGGATCATGTAAACAGGCATCATTCAGCTTCCTCAAATCAACACAGATTCTGATTTCTCCCTTGGTTTTCTTCTCTTGTACCACCATAGGGCTGACCCATTCGGACTCTTTGATAGGTTCAATGATTCCTGCAACGAGCATATTATCTAGCTCTATCCTGACTTTTTCCTTGTACTTAGGGTTCAACCTATAAGGGCGTTGTTTAACAGGCTTCGTATCAGGCTTCAAAGGGATTTTTATCACTCCTATATCACCAAGGATACCTTTCATCTCTGAGAACTTCGTCGGAAATAAGTCTTGATACTCATGGAGAAGTTGGGTCACTTTTCTCACCATTTATTCATCCCAATAATCTCCAATGGTAGCGTACTTAGGCTTTTCTTCTGATCCAATGTTTACTTTCCTTGTTTTCAAGGGCTGATTCACTTCAGGTGCTTCGACTGCTGGTCCATATACTTCACAGTGTCCTTCTGACTCAGGAATGTTAATATTGCGTGGGTCTTCATCCTCGTCAATTGCGAGGTTATAAAATTCTACTGCATTAGCTTCTTTTGCCTTCCAATCAGGTTGATGCTCTACTATTTCTTTATCATCAAACACCTTAGTATGGATCAACCTAATAGCTGTGTCTAAAGTAGGACAAATCTCATTAATAGAAAATGTTAGCACAAAAATATCAACAAGACTATCCCAACTTACAGTACCATGGCGAAGCTCCACCTCCGCATACCAGTTCTTTGCTACAGGTTCCAGAGTGTGCACAAACCTATGTACCCATTCTTCATGAGGTACATGCTTCCATCCTTGATAATACTGCTCCAAATGATCCTGAGGGCTAGTCTAACCATTAAATCTGCTTCACACCTCCTAAGTTCAATCCTTGAATCTCAGGCAAAGGGACTTTTGACAAGCTTCCCAACTATGAATGCACTTTTTATGACCATTCCACCATATAGCAGCTGTGGTTTCTCTAAATACTGAATCTAGAGTCTCCATTTTCTATGAATTTGGTACCTGCTCTAAAAATTGCAAAATAAAATATTCGAGGTCTGTCAAGCCATCAAAAATAGGTAAGACTCTTGTCTGTGAGCCAAGCCATCTGAGAGACTTGGTAATTCTTACACATGGATGTCCATGTAGTTCATAAAGTCTATTCTGCCAATTCTCTAAGCCTTCATCTGAATCAGTCATGCAAGAACTATCACACTTCTAGTCCATTATACCTCCAGGAGTAGGGTTAACATAGTCTTCTTCTTTAGCTGTGATGTTGTAGATATGATCCAAAACATCCTGATATTCATCCTATACTGGCTCTGTGTACCTTTCTCCTTGAGAAGGGTCCAAGGGTATTATGACTCTCAAGCCTTTACCTTCAAGAGACATCTGCCTGCTCTTAAGGTTGATTACTGCAGAATTCTCTATTTCCCATCCAATTCCTAGCAACGCTGGATAGGGGTTGCTATCATCAATTATTTCAATGACTTCAAAATCTGCTAAGGTGCTAACTTCATCAATGTCTACTGGGACACTAGGGAATCTTCCTAGGGGCACAATCCTCTACTGATTGGTTAATCTCAACTGTATAGGGGACCATTCAAGGGTAGGTTTTCCCATTTGTTCCCATGTCTTCTTAGTTAAGACATTTTCTTCTGAACCCAGGTCTAAAATGATATCGGTCATGTCATACTCTCCTATCTGAGCATGCAATCTCATTTCTCTTCCAGACCTTCTAACTCTATTAACAATTTTTTCTTTACCATAGATTCGTCGAGGCTCGCAAGAAGCAATAACTTTCTGTAACTCATTTAGAGCATTCTGATTTCTTAAGAGCTTCATACAACTCTTTAAAAATGATGATAATGTACTTACTTCATCCATCGAATCTTCTTGAGACTGTAACTGCTATTGATGTTGTTGCACAGGTTCTACTGATGTGCTCAGATCAGCAACATCTTTTCTGGCTTCCATAAATGTTTCTTTTTCCCTTCCCACATTGAAGGTTGGAACTTTCTCTGGGGTCTTACGAACCCAAGCCTCATCAGATTGTTTCTCCTTGTTCTACACTTGTGTCGTAGCTCCACTCCTTGTAACAATGTTAATGGCTGGGACAGGTCTTTTCTCTACAGCAATCATTTGAATATTTTGAGTAGGAGCACCATTTATTTCTTGTATTTTAGCTATCAGTTGTGGACATTGTTCAATAACATGATCTACCGCTCTGCAATATCGGCATGTCGTAGTTGGGTTTCGACAGTCTCTAGCTAGATGTCCTGCCTAATTACAGTTATAGCACACAAAATGGCCTCGACCTCTTCCAAGCATACCACCATGACCACGACCTCCAAAAGTACCTTGACCTGATGTACTACCATGGTAACCATATCCATCATTGCCTTGTGCATCGTTTTGTACCCTATAAGCATCATAGGTTCGCTCTCTCATAAGGTCAAAGCTGCGACATTCCTCTTCGTTGTGTCCTGTTGACTTATAGAACTTGCAATAAGGATTCTTGGGGACTTGAACATATCTCTGTAGCAGATAGCAGTATTCAGGTCGATGCTGGCCAGTTGTTCTACAAATCTCACAATATAGAACATTAGGGTTAAATGGGTTTGGCGCACCAATATTCATGTAATTTCTTAACATAGGACACTGTTCCTTGTCATGACCTTCTGTCCTACATCGTGTACACCAAACCTCTTCACAAATAGATTTCCCCTTCTTCATGTCATGAAGCTCCAAAGCCATTTCTGCCAACTGCGCTTGTATTTGGGCTATGCCAAAATTATCTTTGATAGGAGCTGTTTCAAGCTTCATAGCAATTTCCAAAGCCTCCTGTTGATCAGCAACCTTCTGTTGCATAAGTGGAGACCTGATATGAGGTAATAGAGCTGCAATGAATCATTATTTATGCTATGCTAGTCCAATAGTGAAACTAACTTGATCTATCAAAACTTTGAACCTCTGATCAAAGTCCCAAACTGATTCACCTCACCTCTACTGAATCTCTTTCAGTTCAGTTATACACTGTGACTCTGATTTAGGCTTCTTGAACTCTTTGATCATTGTTTCTTTAATATCATCCAAGACATGGTTCTGAGTACTGGAAAACTTCATAAACCAGGTCAAAGCTCAGTCTCTAAAATAAGTAACCAGCTACGCTCTTCTTATATCTTGATCCATAATGTTCTTCGCAGTCCACACAGCTTCACATAAGAACCAAAACTATTCTGGATCCTCTGATCCAGTTCCTTTGAAGACTGGGAACTTGATATCATCAGTCATATGGGCCATAGTGGATCAAGGGGGGGAAGAAATTACTGGGGTAGACTGACTTGTGACAGGAATACTCAAGCTAGGGTTACTTTCAGGCTGTGACGGGTTCTCAGGGGTAACAAATCTTCGTGGCGGAGTTATAGGAGGGTTTCTAACAGAAGGGGTTTCTTCAGATTTAGGGTCTTCTGGATGTAATGGCGTATACTTGATATTCTGGCCTAGGGTATAGGATTCTAGGTTTCTCTTGTATCTTTTACCACTTCGCAGCAAACCACTTTTCTCGTTGAAGTCACTTTCACTTCCAAACATAGGTTAGTAACAACAATTCTAGCAATCTGATTCAATAAGCGATATGCCTTTTTCAGCCAAAAGCATTTTAATTCTCAAACTGAATGAATTCAAGTTCTTACCCCTTGGTCCTTTGAAAAAATGTTGTTCAGCTTCGCTAAAGGAAGTACTCATGTCGACGGAAAACTCCATCACAAATGCTTCAAGGGTTCGCGTTGTCTAGAAATCAACAGCTCATGATATCACGTTCTTCACCCTTTTCAATATATTAACTCTTGCTGGGGTCCAGTCAGGAAACTGATCTTCTTAGAAGTTCGCCCTTCTCTCTGTCAACCTGGATAACCACTGGTGAAATTCTATGTGCATACTACCAAAGAAAATTTCATAAATATCAACAAAAAAGTACCTTTGCAATAATTCATCTGAGCTATGACGAGGATCCTTATTTTCTTGTTCCACAAATTTTAGATAGGTCTCTTCGATCCAGTCGCCGATTTCTTTCACTGAGGGCCTCCAAAACATAACCCTCTAGGTATGACGTAAATCCATCTTGATTAGATACTGTTCAACCAGCAACAGAACCAATTTTTTGGGCTATAGGGCAGACCCAGGGTTTATCCTTTAACTTTGCACCAACAAAAAGACCCACAGTGTTGGCCCTTTCGGCAACAACCTGCGAACAGGTTGCAGTCTCACCTGAAACAGCTATGGGGTGCCGCAGAATCAGGTTTCTGCAAGAAGAAGAGGGATATTACTGTACCTTTAGCCTTAACAACAAATCTTTATACCAAATAGAGCTTTGACATTCACTTAATTAGCTTCGCAGTTAGATAAACATACAGTTACTTGCTTAACCCTTAACTGGGAATTCACAGCGAAGTTAATATTTAACGGTTATCTTACTTTAGAATTCACCTACTTATCAAAAGCATCAAAACATAACAAAAACCACACAAAAGAACCACAACACAAGATATAACGTGGTTCACCCCCAGGGTAGGGGCTACATCCACATAACTGCACTTTATTCAACTCTTTACAAAACAACAGTTCTGATCTGTGCACTCAGCTGCAAATTCGTCCTTCAAGCCTAACTACGCACTCAGCTGCATTTCCTTTCTTACAATATCTAACTGCGCACTCAGCTAGGACTTAACCTTAAAACCCAAAAATAGATCTAACTTCTTCGCATCATACGATCCTCATTTCATTAGATGATCTTGACATATTTACATGAGTTCCTATTTATACAAGTGCACTATTACAAAATCATGGGCTTACACCCAAAATTTATGGACAATTACAAAAAAGAGGGTTTTGACTCAACCTCGACACCCCTAAGACTATTTTGAGTCGCAACTCCACTTACAAGCTTCCACAAAAACCGCGGAGTTACCAAAATTAGTGACCGTTAAGGCGAGCGCCCCAACATGTAAATTGGTAAATTTTAAGGCTCACTCAGCGTCATGAACTGAGTTGCATTAATTAGTTGGTATAGTGTATCTGTTTGTTTGTTTTTTTGGTATTTGATAGCTGCAAATGGTTTATGAATTCATCATGGTAGAGTTCATGTCATTGTGTATGCATGCATTTGAATAATCAGAAATTCTGAATAAATACAATTTTTAACCCTGAATGTGTATGGCCTAACTAGATGTCTACCTCACACTAATATTCCTCTTCAACCAAAAGAAGGTGCTGGACTGTCAACACAATGGGACTAAGCCCATCCATAGATCCTTAGGTCACCTCCCGGATGCAAGGTTGGTCAACAGGGAGGATGCTTAGCACCATGAGAAGCCCTCATTCTCTACTCCCTCTACCTTCCAGGTCATCCAGTTTTAATGGTTTGGAACAATATAGTGGAGTGTCTAGATCTATATGAGCTTGCCCTTCGTCATATCCTAGAATACCCTAGAGGGTGATGATTGGGTAGAGGAGGAAGGGGAAGCAAGATAGTTAATTTTAGGTTGATTTTAGTTAGGCTAGGTTCATTTGATTAAGCCATTTAACATTTACTTGGCATCTACACATTGTTTATGAAAGAAATTGCAGAAAATGAAAACAGAAACTGAAATTGACTTGTAGTGCTGGATAGAGGCAGCTGAGCCGCACTGACAGCCCTATAAAACTGAAATTTAACTATTATTAAACTGAAATTAAAGTTTTGTTTGACAAGCTGCACATTTCTGATCAAATCTGGCGAGGAGGATGCGAGATTTTTTCAGAAACAGGCGAGGGGGTCGTACAGAATGTAGAAACAGTCATGGACTGAGTTTCTGGGTTGAAGTCACACTTATTGGGGGATTAAGTGCACCCTGGGTGCACCTGTTTTCCCATTAAGTGCACCCCAGTCTCTGTTTTGGCCCCGATAAGAGCACCCTGGCCTAGATTTAAGGTTTTTTGTGAGGCAGAGTCAGATCTGGTTGATAGTAACTTCTGATGTGGCCAATCTGACTCGGTTTTGCCTAGTAGAGGCTTCAGCGATACTAAAAACAGAAAATAAACTGAATCTAAAGTGGATCTAATAGGAAATTTTTGAAAACTAGGGCAAAAAATTAAAATACTTGAAAATTAAAAATTTGGACCAGGGATCTTGTGGGATCGACCTGGTATGGTCGCCAGTTCTGTAGCAAGGATTTCTCCCTACTACAGGGGCAAGAATGGCTCCTTTCTTCCTATAGGGCAGAAAGGTAGGTTCCTGCTGGTGGGTAAATGCAGAAAATAAAACATAAGGTAAATAAATAAAATAGTAAACTAAGCTAAGAACAAAAAGAAGATAGAAGCAATGGTGAACCCCTCCGCACACAAGGGTTAGGGTTTCGTCTCCAAATACCTACAAATAGATCCTAAGCTACAATAGATTGAAACACCTACAAAACAATGTTAGATCTAAAACCTGCAAATGAAATAAGGGTTAGAAAGCAAAGAAAACTAAGAAACTAAGAAACGAAACATGAAATATGGTTATACCTTCTCTTGGGTGGAAATGGGCCACCATGCCCTAGCTTGTGGAAGCACCTCTCTTGGATGGGGGAGCAATGGCTCAATAGAAATGGAGGAGAGGGAGTGTGCATGGCCTGAGAGGCAAAGGTCTCAAGGCATCCACGGGTAGCATAGCAATATGCAAGGGAGAAGTTGTTTGAGAGTGACCCCCTACCCTCCTTTTATAGCTTTTTCAAGGGGTTTAGGGTTTTAAGCCCTTGGTCAGGGCTTTAGCCCATTTTTTAGGATTTTAGCCCCTTCGGCCCTAACTTTAGCTTCTTTTAGGGTTTTATCCCCTTTTTGGGGGTTTTATCTCCTAAGAGACTATTTTGGGCTCCTCTTTGGGGGTTTTAAGCCCTTTTCTTCATCCTTTAGCTATTTTGAGGGTGTGGGGCTCTAATGGAGTGATATGAGGGTCGTGAGATGGTGTCCTTGGGTGGTGTAGGCAATTAAGAGCTGAGTGGGGGATTTTTGGGTTAACAAGGGGTAAATGTTTAGAGGGAGTAGGTGAGAGAGAGAAAGAGAGATAGGGGTTGATTATTTGTAGGAGTAGAAGAGGGAGTTATGAGGTGGTTACTGGTAGGAATACGAGAGAGAGGGGGGTTTAGAGTGAGAGAGATAGGAATAGAAGGAGGTTATAGTTGAATATTGTTGGTTGTGGAGTTGGGGGGAAGAGAGAGGGGGGAAGGACAAAGAGAGAGAGGGGGTCGGTTATGGATAGGAGTAGGGGAAGAGAGAGAGAGGGGGGGCATTATGGGGAGAGAGGTAGGAAGAGGGGGATTAGGTNTCGAGTGGGTGTTAAGAGGCTAGGAGAGAGATAAATTGGTGGGGGTTAGGGGTAGATTGAGAATGGCGACATAGAATAAGAGAGGGTGTTAGGAGAGCATGGGATATAGAGAATTAGAGGGGGTGTTAGGAATAACATGGGAGAGAGAGAGAGAAGGAAGGCTAGTGGTAAGGGTGGGAGTAGGGGGTGAGAGATGGAGAGAGGGGGTGTCGTAAGAGAGTAGGGGTAGATAAAGAGAGAGATGGTTGGAGGTTATGAGTAGGTAGAGAGAGAGAGAGAGAGAGATGTTAGGATGATTAATAGTAGTCACAAGGAGGAAGGTTGGAGGAGAAAAAGAGATATATAGATAGATGGATAGATAGTGTAATGACTTTTTTACCCTTGTTACATGTAGAAGCACTAGTCTTACGTCAATGGGAAAGTAAGGTAGAGTTCATGGAAAAAAAATTAAAAAAAAAAACAATATTAGTAACAATAAATCAAATAAACTTCCATAGCTAAACTAATAAAAGAAAAAAACATGAAATTTACACCTTCTTTTTTTGAAAAATGGGCCACTGTGGCCGTCTCAGAATTGGTCCACTTCTCCACAGACTCGGTCTCTAGGTGGGTATGGATAAGATCTGAACATACTATGTGGGAATGGTATGGAAACAGGATGATCGAAAAAGTCGGGTGTGAATTGGAGAATAATGGTTTCTCACCATACTCACAGAAATAAAATAAAGGAAAAAAGGTGTAAGAATATTTTGATAGAGACCTTCACACTATTTTATAATGTGTTTTTATCTTTTTTGGCCTTTTCTTTCTTTTAGGTTTTGGAACCCTATTTAGGGTTTTAAGCCCTCCTTTGTAATTTTTAGCACTTTTTGGGGTTTTTAGGACCTTTTTGGGTTTTTTAGGCTTTTTCATGAGAGAATGAGGGTAAACCATAGTTGTGAAGGTCAAAATAAGGGAAATATGGTAGGAATATGATGTATGTATGTGGTTTAAACCATGCAAATATTATGAGCAATTATTTGCATTAACAGATATAGATAAATAGATAAAGAGAGAGCTCTTCCAAGTCATGGTTTTGGGGAGGTAGAGGGAAGTTAAATGGAATCGAGGGAGTATAATGGGGAATAGAGAGAGACATAGGCATATGTAGGGAGAGATATGGTGTGTTGGTGGTTAGTGGAAAGGATTAGGGGATTAGTATAATGATATCGAGTGGGGGATTATGAATAAGGGGCTTATGAGTTTAGAGAGGAGGAAGGAAGTTAAAGAGAAGGGCGAGTATAGGAGAGAGAGAGAGAGATAGAGGTTGAAAGGATGGTGGTTAGTTGCATGGTGTAGGGGGGTTAGGAGAAGCCTATAGAGAATGGGAGCTTTTTGATAGGATTTTTGTGTGTGTATGTTAGAGAGAGAGAGAGGGTAGGGGGGATTATGAGTTTATAAATGAGGAAGGAAGTTAAAGAGAAGGGGGAGTATAGGGAGAGAGAGAGAGAGTTAGAAATTGAAAGGAGGGTGGTGAGTTGTATGGTGTAAGGGTATTAGGAGAAACATAGAGATAATGGGGGTTTATTGATAGGAGGTGTGTGTGTGTGAGACAAAGAGAGAGAGAGGTTGGGGGTTATGGGTTTGGGGAGGTAGAGGGAAGTTAAATGGAATCGAGGGAGTATAGTGGGGGATAGAGAGAGATGTAGGTGTATGTAGGGAGAGATATGGTGTGTGAG
>LPNX010680191.1:14886-32078 GCA_001517045.1 Pseudotsuga menziesii
GTCGTCGGCTATCTTTTCGAACCACTCCGAGAGATTTGTACGTCCTCCTCGGATAAGTTTCTGGAGTAACTATGCTTCTTTAGTCTCGTCCGGCTTTCTCATCCAAAAGCTGCTTCAGTAGGTGTGGCACGGATTCGACAAACTTTTCGTGAGTCTCAGTGAAAAATATGGCTTTTGCTTCTGCGACTGTCAATCTGTTCCTTCTCGCGTAATTTTGTAGATAGTTAGCAATTTTGCGCTCCCACCAGTCCTTGATCTCCTATTCTGGTATCATACGTGAGCGTATATTCAGTTATGTACTCCCGGCAATGGAACCAATGTTGTAATCCTACAGATCACATAAGGTTACCAATAATACATACAAAAATATACACAGATGCAAGAGACAAGAACTGATATGATGAACAGATTATATTATTGTCAATAGATTATACAAAGCCAAGAACTGAACTGTGTTCTTGTGTGGCTCAACAGCCTAATATACATGTTACAAACAGTTACAATCATAACTACCTGTCGGTTCACCGAACCGACACGACTATTAGTTAACAGACTAACTACTATGTTTACTCAGCCGACCGACGTAGTCGGTCTCTCGACTTAGTCGGCTGGTCGACTAAGTCGGTCTTCGTTCAAGTCGACTTATGTCGACTTGCTCCTTCTACAGCTTGGGTTTCTTGATACTATGGGGAGACCGCGGTGTCTCAGGTATGATTTCATATAATATCCCAGATTAAACATATATCAAATCCATCTACTAGGCCTTGAGGATGGCCTCTTCTTCAGTGGTCACCCCCGAAGTGGATACATCCTTAGCTATATAAGGAAATAAAGATTTTAGGAACCACTCTAACAAGAACTCGGGGGGTATGGTGGCTTTGATAAGCCTATTTCGTCTTCACCACTTTTGGATATGATCTGAGAGTTTTGTGGCTTTATGTAATGTCCCGGTTTTGACCCCGTTACATTAGGTGTATATGATGTATAAATTGTAAATGATCAGGGTGTGGAGCTAAAGGCCAAGGCCCCACCATTGATCGGTTATGTTATGTTTTGGATTTGAATTGTCACCGATGGTATATCGAGGCATGCGACATATATTATGATGGTCATCATGTAAATATGCATCTATAATTAAAAATGAACCCGACCAGCTACGATCGCGGCAACTAAAATGAGAAAGGGGCATGATTTTCACAAGGATAAGGATGTGGGGAAATTTGTCAAACCTGGGCCAATGAGAGAAAATACCCATGTGTCTTCTTCCCTTTGTTTTATTCCAACCACTTTCATTAAGAAAGGCTACTGGTGGTTGAGGCAGTTAATGGTTTTGGGAGTGGGGTGGCAGGACTGTCAGTCCTCACCCACACGCACACTCTACCCATGATTTTTTTGTTCATCCCCTCATGCAGACACTTCTTCCTCTCCACGATTTTCTAAACACCCACGCACTGCAAATTCGCATCCTCCTGGTAGCTGTTCACCTTCACGCACTTCCCCTTTGGCTGCTCATTGTTTTCACGCACATGAATTTTCCTGGGTTTTACCCACGCGGTTTTCTTCTGCGGATTTGTGGATGGTGTGGGTGAATCCTTTACTCACGGGTTGATTTGTGGGCTCTACATTCTTGTTCCTCATGCACAGGTCAAAGGACTATAAATTCCCTCCCCGCATGGTTTGTGTAATTTCTTCCAGTGAGTTCGTTGCCCAGAATGGGCTGATGTTTCCCCACATTGCTGGTAATGTATGTTGCTACATTTCTCTTTTGGGACTGTTGCTTTCCCATGTCGTGAGTTGTGTCTGTTGTTACTTTTGGGGACTGCTATAATTCATTTGGGAATCGTTTTGGCCACAATAGGGCCAAGAACGATTCAGGATTTGGATTTCCCTGTTTAAGCTGTGGTAGCTAAATTGATTGCCTGAGTGCAATGGTTGGTCTTCGGACTGTATTGGGAGCAGGGATGTTGGCTTAGATTTGCTTGATAAACCTGGTGGTTGGGAACCACACAGACATAGCTAGAGGTCTGGCCTTCTTCTCCATCACCCCTAAATAGCACTAGAAGGGAATGCAGGGCCTGAGGGACTGTGTAGCAGAGAAGGGACTGATTCCTTGTGTTGGGTGTGTTTGGGTGTCTTAGAGGTCAAGATAGTTCTAGTGTAGGTGTTCTTGGCTCTGTAATGAGCTCACCAACTTAGCAATTTGCCTTCTCTAGCTCCTTGATGGCTTGATAAACCCAACTGTGTTGGCTTGGCTGTTCTGTGTATATCCCTGGCTATGTGTAAGCCTTCTAGTTCCCTTATTCCTTGGAGAATCATGCCCAGCTCGGGGGTGGCAGCGCTGCTGAGATATTAAGGAGCACGCTGGCCTATGGTTGGGTGGAACATTGTAGCGACGTAGCTGGTTGCGGAGCAAAGTTTTCATAAGATAAGTAATCTTTCCCATTTTTACTTCTGCAACCATATTTTTTGTCAATGATATGAAAATGATGAACATGTTAAAATGAATGCTTGCTTAAATGTATGATGTTTCCGCTGTGCCTGATAGATGTTTGCATCTATGCATGACAAATGTTCATGTGTGTATGTTTAAGCATTCTGTTCCAGCAATTCTTATGCATGTACATGTTCATGGGGCTCTTAGCTTGGGTGTTTGAAGCTTGTAGTCGCGTCCTCTTCGCCGGGCGGAGGCATGGGGACGTGACACTTTATCTTGCTGAAAGGTAGACAAGAGATTTGCGTTGGCATCATACCAGACAGGAAGCTGGAAGTGATTAAGAAACACATTTTCTAAGTCCCAAAAATCATCAAATGTAGTAGAGGACAATTCAATATACCACTTTGATGCAACACCAGTCAAATTTATTTGGAACAACCTCAACCAAATAGTGTCATTGTTCAGTGAGTTGGAAGAGAACCATAAGTGAAAAGTGGTGATATGGAGACCTGGATATTCACCAGTTTTTCCCTCAAACTTGGGAATGTCTGAGGGTAACTTGCTTGGAATAGGTGGCTAGGTAGCACTATGCTTCACCGAGTTATTCATCAACTTAGAAAAATATGGCAAGTTTAAAGTTTCCAGGAATGGAATTTTAGGCATAGCCGGGGCTTGAAAAACATGAGTTTGGGAGGTAGAAGGACCTGTCCCCTGGTTCCCAAATGTAAAGGTGGGGTTTCCCCCAATCGCCAGTTGTGAAGTAGTTGGACTACTTTGAAACAGATTCCACCCATAATCCAATGGATTATTTGTGTGCGGTGCAGTATAAGTGGTTAGCCCTTCCAGATGAAACTGGAGTCTGAAATATAGGAGAGGGTTCCCTCCGCCGAAAAGCAAAAAGGGAGAGCTAGTAAACAGGGTTGAAACCGAGGTTTGGAAACCTTGTCCAAAAGCGTTCATGTTTCCAAACTACTGTTAAACTAGTAGAAACAAGGAAGTTCTTCCTGCATGCATGCAGAAGACTTAAATTAGGAAACCAATTGTATTTAATTTTATTTTCCTAAGTTTACTTTGGAAAATAAATTAAATTGATCTTAATTAACTTTAGTGAACCACTAGTTAAAGTGAAAGTGAAATTAGGGTTTTCACTTTACAAAGAGAGATCAATTAGCGAAGAGAACACACACACTTGTATTCCGATAGAGATAGAATATAGAT
Organism: Pseudotsuga menziesii; assembly: GCA_001517045.1. Taxonomy (NCBI): domain Eukaryota; kingdom Viridiplantae; phylum Streptophyta; class Pinopsida; order Pinales; family Pinaceae; genus Pseudotsuga; species Pseudotsuga menziesii. The sequence continues at coordinate 18,539 of LPNX010680191.1, forward strand.
AGGGAGAGAAAGTTAGACAGAGGATTTAGCTGAGAAGATGAAGGAGTGAGCAAAAGGATCATTAAGCTTCATACAGCTAGGTTGTACACTCACATAGGAGGGTGTTGAGGTTTAGCTGGGATTTTCCCAGGGAGTCTATCGAATACTGCATTTGCCAGGTTTGGGTGAATTTGCAGTGATTGTAAAAGTTCAATATTTTCTCATAATAAAATCTATATTTGACTGCTGCACCAGTTTTCCCATCTTGGGTTTTTCTGGGGGTTTCCATACCCAAAATAATAGTGTCAATATTGTGATGTGATGTTGTGATTTATTTCTCAATTTTATATTCCACTGCCTACTGCACAAGATATTTAGGTGTGGTTATTAGTTGATATTTTGCACGCACTGTTTAGCCCTAGTTGAATATTAAAGGAAATTTTTTATGGTATTAGAGCTCTAGTGTGCTAAACCTGTGAGATTTGCAGCAATGATGATATATTTGGGGCATATCTATAGGAAGACACGAACCTAGACATCCAGATATAGGGTTTGACAGGTACACTTCACTATTGCCATGCAGTTGAGATTTGAGGATAGACTCCAGTGTTCTCATAACTTTCCTACATGGAAAAAAAGGATCAAAAGGATCCTGGACATCAGTGATGTAGAGGAGCACATTGAATCCATGAAGGTTTCACCCATAGATCTAACAAATCTAGCAGCTTGGAAGAAGATTGATTCCAGAGCCATGATGATTATCATGGATGGAGTGAAATACCATGTAGTTCCTCACCTTTCTGGTAAGAAGACCGCATTAAAAATGTGGAAGGATTTGGAGAGTCTGTAATAGAGAAAGAACAAGAACCAGAGGACGGTGTTGCAAGAGAGGATGCAAAACACCAAGATGACCAAGGGAGAAGGAGTGGTGCCTTATCTCATGAGGCTAACATAGATCATGGATGATCTTGGAGTTTTTGGCTCTAAGACTGATGATGAGGAGCTAGTTCAGATAGCCCTCAATGGCTTCTCTAAGGCATGGGACACCTTTGTCAAAGGTGTTGTGGCTAGGGAGAATATCCCTAATTATTAGAGACTATGGTATGACTTTGTGCAGGAGGATACCCACATGGGTCAAGGATCAGGCTCATCCAACAGTTCCCCACAGATTGTGGATGAGGAGGATCTATCCCTTACAGGGAATATCAAGGGGAAGGAAAAGAGGAAGAAGGATGATAAGAAGAACTTTGGCATATCAAAGGTCAAGTGTTTTATCTACCACAAGCAAGGAAACTTTTCCTCGCAGTTCCCAGACGGGAAGAAGAAGAGTAACACTCAGATGGTTGGATCTACAGAGGTGGATGAGTTCAGCAGGAACTTCGATGAGGAGTTTTCTTTGATAGCTTGCATAGAAAGCACCAGAAAGAGAAACATATGGTACATTGATAGTGGAGCGTCTAGTCACATGACTGGACATAAGAGATTCTTCAAAGAATTTCAGGAGGATGGAACAAGGATCCACGTTCAGTTGGGTAATGATCCACGTTCAGTTGGGTAATGATGCGCGGTATCAAGCGCAGGGAGTTGGCACTGTTTCATTTGAGAGGGAGTCTGGAAAACTCCTCAGTTTTGATGATGTGTTATATGTTACAGGACTGACTAAGAACCTTATATCAGTCTCCACTCTAGAGGACAAAGGATATCAAGTGAAGTTCCATGACCATAGAGTGTATATCAGGCCCAAGGGGTCAGATAGGAGCTTGGATCATGTGATTGTAAGAAGGAGCAAGAAAGTGTACAGATTACACTTTGAGCCTGCAAAGGATCTAGTTAGTAGTAGCAATAGCAGTCAGGGTGAGTTATGGCATATGAGGATGGTACACTTACACCATGGAGCACTAAATCATTTGAGACAGGCAGTCATTGGAGTTCCTTAGGTAAAGGAGGAAAAGCATAACCACTACAAGGGTTATGATTTGGGGAAGAACATCAGGAAGCCTTTTCCACAGAGTGAGAACAAGTCTAAGGATCCCTTGGACTTGGTGCATTTGGATGTATGTGGACCTATGAGTTCCCATTCATTCAATGGTTACAGTTACTGCATAACCTTGATTTATTCCTATTCCAGGAAAACCTAGATCTATTTCCTGAAGACTAAGTCAGAGGTCTTTCAGAGGTTTTGAGAGTTCAAGAATCTTGTGGAGAACCAAAATGGAAAGAAGATTCAGGTGTTGAGGAAAAACAATGAGGGTGAGTACACTTCCAATGAGTTCATGGAGTATTGTTCGACTGAGGGGATCAAGAAGGAGCACACTATGTCCCATACCCCACAATAGAATGGAGTTGCAGAGCAGAAGAATAGGACTATGGTTGGAGCAGCCAAGGCCATGCTATTTGATCAAGGATTACCACTATTCCTCTGGGCTAAGGCATAAAAGACTGCAGTATACATTCATAACAGGTGTCCCCACACAACCTTGGGAAGGAAGACACCAGAGGAGGTCTTCACAGGAACTAGGCCAGAGGTGAGTGACATTCATGTATTTGGCAGTGTTGTCTATTGTCATGTTCATGTTGGCAATAGGAAGAAGCTGGACCCTTATGTAGAGAAGGGGTTACTTGTTGGTTACAATGAGATTTCAAAGGCATATAGAGTTTACATTACTGCTCGCGGGAAGATCATTGTGAGTAGGGATGTCCAGTTTGATGAGGACAGGGCCTTATAGAGATCTCTGGACTTACCAGTAGAGAAGCAACCAACACAGGAGTTAGGAGTCAATTTGGAGGAGATATATGTATATTTATAGGTATAGACACAGAGCATAGGTTCTGGTGGTCAGAGATAGTCAGGTGGACATGATCCTTTAGTCATTGACTTGAAGGATGAACTGTGGCAGGAGATGAATATCCAACACCTGCAGTAGATTAACACTAGGCCAAGGCCTAAGTGGTTTAGATCCACAGTGCAATATTCCAGGTAGATTCTAGGCAAGTAGATCCTCCACATACATCTTTTAGATGGAGTGTACCACCAGAGAGGATTAGTTATATGGTACTGATGATAGAGTTGATTAACTTTGAACCTTCCATCTTTGGGGAGGCTTCACAACATGATGTGTGGTAGGAAGCTATGGTTGAGGAGTATGACTCCATTATGAAAAACCAGGTATGGGAGGTTGTGTCGAGGCCACAAGGGAAAAATGTGGTGGGATCTAGATGGATCTACATGGTGAAGCATGCAGCAGATGAAAGTGTGGAAAAGTACAAGGAGTGCTTCATGGAAAAGCAGTTTTCATAGAAGCAGGGTATTGATTATGACGAGACGTTCATTCCTCTTTCTAGGTATTCTTCCATTCAGACCATTATCTCACTAGCAGCTGAGATGGGTTGGCATGTCCATCAGATGGACTTCAAGAATACCTTCCGCAATAGAGTGATAGAGGAGGAGTTGCATATTGAGCATCCAGAGGGGTTTGATGTGGAGAATAGGGAGATGCATGTATGAAAAATGTATCGAGTTCTTTACGGGCTCAAGCAGGCACCTCGAGAAATGTACTCAAGGATTGACAACAATCTACGGGGGACAGGATTTCAACAGAGTGAGGCTAACAAAAACCTTTACTTCTTGACAGGTGAGGTCCTCTCATACTGGTCTTATGTGGATGATATCTTTTTGATAGGAGATGAGAGGCTGATTGGAGACTGTAAATCCAACCTTACAATAGAGTTTTAGATGAAATACCTTGGGTTGATGCATTAATTTCTGGGATTGGAGGTTTGGCAGAGAGATGGATGCTTCTTCATTGGATAGGGGAAGTATGCAGTAGAGATCTTGAAGAGATTCAGGATGGAGGAATGCAAGCCTATGGACATACCTTTAGTTCCCAATTGGAGGAATATTAATGCACCAGAGTCGGACGGATTTGATCCTACCTTGTATCATCAGCTTATCGGATCACTTATGTATTTGGTCAACACTCGACCAGACATCAGATTTGCAGTCAAATATTTGAGTCAGTTCATGGTGGACCCTCGGAGAGTGCATTGGATGGCTGCAAAGCACATAATTCACTACATCGGAGGTACAGTGGAGTATGGATTGGTTTATGAGCACATGGGGAGTGTACAGTTAGCAGATTTCATAGATGCTAACTGGGAAAAATGTGTAGAGGACCGAAAGATTAATTTAGGTTGTTGTTTCAACATTGGATCAGGGGTTGTCTCTTGGTTTAGAAGGAAGAAGAAGTCAGTTGCATTGAGCTCGGCAGAGGCTGAGTACATGGCAGCCAACATGGCTGCTTGTGAGGGTATGTAGCTGAGGAAGTTACTTGCAAGGTTGTTCCAGTGTGAGCTAGAGGCTACAATAGTTCACTATGACAATGAAAGTGGTGTCAAGATATCTGAGAATCCAATGTTCCATGACTAGAGCAAACACATAGACATCAGATACCATTTCTTGAGAGATTGTGTTCAGAGAGGAACCATTCATTTGGAGTACATACAGACATATGAGGAGGTGGCATACATTTTCACCAAGGCACTTTACAGACAGAGTTTTGTGAAGTTTAGGGATAAGTTGGGGTTGCTACTGGATCCCTTCCTCATTGAGAGGGAGTGTTAAACTAGTAGCAACAAGGAAGGTCTTCCTGCATGCATGTGTTCTTGCATGCAAAAGAATTAAATTAAGAAAACCAATTGTATTTAATTTACTTTTCCTAAGTTTAGTTTGGAAAATAAATTAAAGTGATCTAAATTAACTTTAGTGAACCACTAGTTAAAGTGAATGTGAAATTGGGGTTTTTTCTTTATCACTAGTTAAAGCGAAATTGAAATTAGGGTTTTTGCTTTACCTAAAGTTATAAAAGATATATCAATTGGTAGAGAGAACACACACTCTTTTATTCCGACAGAGACAGGATACAGATAGGGAGAGAAAGTCAGATAGAGGATTTAGCTGAGAAGATGGAGGAGTGAGTAGCAGGATCATTGGGCTTCATACAACTAGGCTGTACACTCACATAGGAGGGTGTTGAGGTTTATCTAGGATTTTCCCAGTGATTCTACTGGGTACTGCATTCGCTAGGTTTGGGTGAATTTGTAGTGATTGTAAAAGTTCCATATTTTCTCATAATAAAATCTATATCTGACTACTACATTGGTTTTCCCATCTTGGGTTTTTCTGAGGGTTTCCAATACCAAAATAATAGTGTCAATATTGTGATGTGATGTTGTGAGTTACTTCTTAGTTTTATATTCCACTGCATACTGTAAAATATATTCATGTGTGGTTATCAGTTGATATTTTGCATGCATTGTTTAGCCCTAGTTGAATATTAAAGGAAAATTTACAACTACATCCCCACATATGCAGTTGTATGACCTACTTAAGGATAAGATGGGGGAATGTGCCCCCTATTCCATAGGAATACCTAAACAAATGAAGAGGATCCCATAGGACCACTCTCAGTAGTATGCATGAAAGAGGATGATGAAAAAGGGGCACTAGGAATCCTAGTGAAAACCCCACTAGAAGGACCCACTACATTAGAGGAATTTGGTGGTTGGACCACCCGACTACTTGGTGATAAACGTGCACTAGGTGCATTTGGTCTTGGAGTACCAACTAGGGGATTTGGCACTCCTCCATCCAAAATGATTGAAGTGGGGGTAGAAATAACCTCTCTAGAGATAGCCATAATGTTGCTCACAGGAACACCAATAACAGGTGAATCAAAAAGAAGAACTTGGACGATCATGGGATCGTTTAAGTTAGTAAGAGGCGGGTAAAAATTCCTTCGAAATTTTTCATCCTGCAAGTCTTCAATCTCTAATGAATTTGTATCAATAGGATTATTCCTAAGTTTCAATTCACTTGGAACTTCGCTAACTCCTACTGGTTCGAGTGAACCAACAACACCTAATCTCTGCCTTTGAGGGGGCGGTGGAGGCTCCACTGTATCAGATGGAGGAAGGTTTTGCAAATTTCTTGACCTATGAAGAGATTGGTCTTCCACAGCTAAATATTTTACTCACACACACCTAAATGAAAACTAATTATAGACAAACCACACAACACTCACTAAATTTTTTCTAAATCCAAACAAAGAAACATGTATAAAATATGCCTTCCAGAAGAAAGCTGATAAATGGTTACTTGGAGTCCCTGTAGATGTTCTTAGGTGTAAGTGGAGGAATCACCCAACCACCCCCCCACACCTTCTACCAGGATTACCTTCCAAGACCGTCCAAGGTAGACCGTAAATATCCTTCTGGTATACCTGTGTATGATCCCTAAATTTCAAAGAGACTAAAGGCTACCAAAACTACACTAAGATTATGAGGGGACAGTCACAATCCTGATTCATAAGCATAGGCAAGGTAGAAAATCCTGAAACCCGGTCAACACTAGCATTTCATGGGGCCTAAGAGGTGGTATTGACATAAGTCCCTAGATGAGTAAAAATCCCAATCTATGCTTGAACAAGGTATCAGAGGGTTATCTCCTTAGTACAGGTCCTCACGCGGCCTCATGCTTAATCCCTATGTGAGAGGAGCTTCCCATATACACTAAATATATAGGAGGATTTACTTAGTGATTGGCCAACTACGTCTAATGTCAAATACTTATGGAAATTTAAAACTCCCTAGTCCACACGTCTAGCCTAAGCTAGTTGGTGTAAGAGCCTAAAAAAGAAAACTTACTAATAAATTTTAATTATGTTGTCCCTTTTAATTGGATTTTATTAGTCATAGGTAATGGTGTGAAACTTATATGGTGTTATGGAATCAACAAAAGAAAGCAAAAACTAATGTAAACATAAAAAATTTCAAAGCAAATTGCAACTACTATGCCAATTTTCTTTTCTTGCAAAATGAAAGTTAATGAATTTAAAAATAAGCATGAGAAACTACAAGACTTTTTTTAGGAATTTTTTATTTTTTCTTTGAAAAATAGTGAAAAGAAATATTGAATGCAACCTAATGCAAAAGTATACAATATTTTTATCTTTTCTTTTCAAACAACTTCAAAAATTACTATGCAAATGAATGCAAACTTGAGCAAATTTGACTAATCTAAGCATACAATAGTGAAATGAGGAAAAAACATCCGAAAGTAACCCACTTCAACTAAAAGGAAGAAACTATAACAAACCCTGACTTGGAGGAACTATCAAAATTAAAAGATTACTAGATCCACAAAAAGAAAAAGTGACAAACTTAGACCACAAGCAACAATATAGAGCATAAAGTATTCAAAGGACTTAATCATTGACCTAGAACACAATCACTCAAACTTACAAACCAAGAAAGAGTACAACCAACATTCACCAATGAAAGAAAACCAAACACAAAATCTCAAGGACTTGAAGAAATCAAGTGAACGATGTGACATATAGACCTCAGACTCACAGAGTCATGTCATAGACAAAACCCTCACAAGTAATCAAAAGGCCAAAATACAGGGATAAGCAAACCCTAATGAACCCAAATAATGCTATAGGAAACATGCGACTGTCTATGCAGACAACCCATGTACGACACAAGACTGTCAGAAAATAAAGCTGCGTATAAACATTGAAACAAGCTGCGTATAAACAGTGAAACACACGACTATCTATATAGACAACCCACGTGTGCTACTAAATTTTTTTCAAAGAAAAAGGACTAGCAAAAATTTCTTGAACATGCCAAAATATAAATCAAAGGAAATATATAGACAAATCACACCCAGAATAAAAAAGAAGAAAAGGCGGGTAAGGGAACCTAAAAAGCGGACCCACAGTAGGCTGGACTCCCCAGTTCTAATGTTTAGGACAATGTACCCTTGTAGCCTAGGGTCTCTAGGGTTACCAACTTACTAAGACACTTGCAAAAAATCAAATTATTTAGAAATTGAAATAGGAATAGGAAGGAAACTTGGAAAACCTAGTTTATGATGGTTGATCCAAGCTTGGTCTTCTCCTCTTTCATTCTCTTCCAAAGCTTCCAGGGCTTCTCCAATTCACCTGAAAACAACAAATTATTCCAGCAATATCTTGTATATATGTGAATGGTTAATGAGATGCATATTCATAATAAAATAATTGAAACAATTCATAGTTCATCATATACAAGAATGAAACAATACAAAGATTGGAAGAAGAACTTTCTTTATTAATAAATAGAGAATGGTGAGATTACAACCCAGCTTCTGAAACAAGGAATCCTATGCAAACCGAGGATATAGAGTTTTGTTTCTCCAATATGTCTGAAGGAATACAACCGACATAAATTTTCTCTTCTAAGAATGATTGATTAGCCCCATCCCATGCCCTCTATTTATACATGGGGAAATAAAGAGGTTTTGAAGGTTAGGATGGTTGAGACAATTGAGATAGTTATGATTAGGGACTCAATTGATCTCGACTAATCGTGATTTATATTTTTTAACATTAAATTAAGGTGCACACGAGTATTAATATAGGAAATGCATGTCTGACACGCTCCTTACTTTAAGGAAACTCATGTGTTCAATGTACACGTGGGTTGCAATGCAAACAATCACGTGTGACACGCGGGTTGAAATGCAAATACTCGCGTGTGCAACCCTAATACCCAAATAAAAATATATTGAATTGGTCAGGAGATTATTTATATTGGGAGATGTTCCCCAAGTCCTCTCTTCCTCTTGCCCATTCTTATTCTCCCCATCAAGAGGTAGTGCTACACTGACTCCAAAGAACCCCGATGAGGTTAACTAAAGTTGAACTACACATCAGAAGTTGGTGGAGGCGCCCCTATTGACTCCAGTTCATTAAATAATCATTAAATAATATATTTAATGAGAGTAGGTGCCTTAACTGACTAATTTAACTGATTGTAACCACCAGTTAGCAATTAGGTACATTAATATCACTTAGATCATCCCCAGAGTGCTTTAGTTAGCCTCCCTGAATGTAGGAGAAGGATAAGTTAGCCCCCTTGACTAAAGGTAGGCGTGGGTGTGACTGGATGATGTCAATTAATGCTCCACTGATGTCAATTAATGCCAATTATACTTAGGATAGTGGTTTAACTAGGCCAATTTGACTAAAAAGAGTGTGTATGGTGGTAAATGTCTCCAACACCCCCCTTAAGCTATACTAAGGAAGAGTTAGAAAACATAGATGCATAAAAATGCTAGGGCCCTGGAAACTAAGGCCATAGGTCACCTTGTACAATGTTGAAACTGAAACAATTCTCAAAACAAACTAAGTGAGGAAACGAGGGAAAACCCAATGGGAAAATCCCCCCCTCAAGCTGAACATTGAAAGTAGTCTGAATCACCCTGATGAACTCACCCCCAACAGTGAACGAAGGTAAGTGAACTTCTTTTCTGAAAATCTCTTGGTGAAGATGTCTGCAATATGCTCATCAGTCGAGTAGTATTGTAGAATGATAGTCCTATCATGCACTAGCTCCCTGATATAGTGCATGTGGATCTCTACATGCTTGGTCCTCTACCTAGTAACTGGATCCATGGATATCTTAATAGCACTTTGATTGTCACAAAAGAGGACAGTGGACAAAGTACTACCAAGATCAAACTCTGAAAGAATGCCCTGCAACCAAACTACTTGGATGCAAGCATTATGTTATCCCTAAAGTTGAACCTAAACTACAGGGGTTCAAGCTTAAGGAAATATTTTTCAAAAATATAAATCAATAAAATCAAAATGAAACCAAGCTGGTATGAAATCAAAGCTATTGGAAAAAATCACACAATTATCAAAGAACTAGGCCGGTATGTCATGAGAGCTATGAGAGAATCAAACAGTTATCAAAGAACTAGGCTGGTATGTCAATCAGAGCTATAGAAGAATCATGAATCATACATGAACTGTATAACATAAAACAAGATACAAGATCCAATATCCCAGTAACAACGATCATAAAGTCATGAAATGAAAATCCCTCTGTTTTTTAAAAGCATAAAGGATAATTGTATTTCAATATAATTAGAATCACTGAAAGGAATTCAATGGACCATATACATGATAAATTACAAGAAACACAATTCATAACACACATAAACAAATCATAATCATGCTCATTCAAGGTAGAACCCGTATTGAAGCTGTAGAGTATTTTATGTCATACAGAGAGTGATCAAAACTGGATCTTCATAACTCCAAAAATGCCAACCCCCTTCTCTCCTCTCGAGAGCCCCCTTACATGTTTGTGTTACAATATAAAAAAAAAACTACTATTAGCTTAGATCCAAAATTAGTGGATCGAAAACTCCCTAAAACCAAGAATATAAATCAGTTACAAAAGTATAGGATCTAATAAGATCTGAATAAATACTAGACCATATTTTCATGGTCTATCTTTGATTGCTCCCAATTGAATAATTTCGATGATGTACGAGGTGGAGATATGGAACTATTGAATGTATGCTTTCAAATCTAAGGTTTAACTCTTGAAATCCTGTAGTTTCCAAGTGCCTAGTCTTATGACCCAAATATGCTCTGCCTCAAAATATGGATCTGCTTCCTTGAATTCTGCCATCTGTGCTTAGTTTGAATTGTCTTAGAAATATAAATTCCTTCCTTAGAACCTGGGAACAAATTTTATTTTTTTAAACTTGAATTGAGAATTTAACAGTTGTTATGGTAGCATTATACTCCTTTTTCTTGCCATCTGTATCTCCCATCAATAGGCTTCAAATGCTGAGGACTATGTCCTTGAATGTGATCATCCAATGCCTTATCTATAGTGTTATAAGCAGACCAATCCGAGCCATAGATGATTAATTGCTCCAAAAACTCCTGAAAATGAACTTGACTATAATTGTTAGAAGCATATTTGCATACAATTTACATACACATCAATGGTTGAAGGTGACAGAAAATGAAGGCCTCGTGCTATCAGACTTCAGATTATTTGCTTTAGCTAGCATTATCCTATCCACAATTACACTTTTTATTATTTTAAGAAGTTTCAGGTCAACCCTTTTAATCGTCACTGATATCGGTTTGAGAGCTGATAGAAAGATTTGGTAGGCGATATTGAACCCACGTGTGAATACATCCTCACAAAGTCACCATCAAATGCTTCTCGTACACTGTTATTGCAGTATTCATGATAAGGATGGGGAAAATGATCATCAAATGCACACCTCTATAAGCGAGACCTTTTACTGAAACTATTTTCCTTCCAATGTATTACGAAACAATTTGTCCCTATAGATATTACTTACCAAACAATAGCTGGATCTGATATTTTTAATATAAGAAATATGATCAGCTTGAGTGCTATGGTGATCGATTGCACAATGGGAACAGACTACTAAAATACTTGATGTCATTGGCAGTGGATGTAGCCAATGTCTTGGTGTATCTCTGCCTTATGCAAGTTCTACTTCCAACAGCATACTATGGGTTTCCAAATTCAATAATGAATTTGTTATGTACAATATCACATGAGCTTGAAGCGAGAACAGTTTCAAAGGAGAGATAACGGCTTTAACCTATAAGTAATTTTGGAGACTATATATACCCTTCTCTCTTCCAGCTTTAATATAACGCAAAAAAAATTTAAATTGCTCCTGGTTAATTTTTTAGCCTCAAACTGTCCAAGATAGAATGTAACTCCTCATAAAATTCCCCAAGCACTGATCCACGGCCCCTTTTAAGATGCTGGTACTTAAGAGACACATCATTTGTTTCATTCTCTGTCTTCCACTGCCACATTACACATCTAAGTATTGAAAAGTTCTTGATTAACTGTCTCAACTGCTTTACAATAGGGTTTACTTGATCATTCAAGGGCAATAAATCTATTGACTTGGTAGAAAAGCACAATAACAACTGGGGTTTAACATTCCAGAAAAGATGGACTTCAACTCTTCCCAAACAGTTTCAAGGCATTTTCTGACTAGATGGTCCTTTGCATCATCCACCATTATCATAAAAGATTTGAAGAATGGGCAGTATTGTGCAACTTTAGCCGCAAGAAACTTAAGCCACTGCAAGCGAAGTCCCAAATCACTAAAACTAGCTTGCTCTAACATCCACTGAGGACCTTGCTCAACACCTTTTTTAAAGGGATCACCAACAACACGACTAAGGAAACTTGATTTTTCCTTTTTTGAGTAGTCACTTTGACATTTGGATGCTGCCAGAAACTGAAATTTTGCTAGAGCAGATCTGATGATAACACATTCACTGCTCCTCGATACTCGGCCTCTGCTAAAGATAGTGCTATGGCAGCTTGCTTTTTTCTTGAACAGAAAATGGGGAAACCACCAAACATGAAGACATATCCAAAAGTAGACTTCCGATCAATAGAATCACCCACCCAATCGGAATCTGTGTATCCAACCAGCTCTAGCTCGAAGTCTGCAGCATAGTGAATGCCGTAGGTCCTGGTTCCTTGAATATACTGGAGGATCCTCTTGTCTGCCTTCCAATGAATATAATGAGGTTGCTACATGCATCTTGATACAGAATTCATGGCATAACAAATATCAGGCCTAGAATATGTCAAGTACAACAGCTACCAATCAGCTTTCGATAGATAGTGCAGTCCATGGGAGGTGTGCTTTTTCCTTCTTCAAGGTTGATCAATGAAAGGAAAGGGAATGGTGCAGGCCTACAATCAGCCATGTTATACTTGAATAACAGGTATTAAATGTATTTGGACTGAGTAACCATAATCCCATCAAAGTTTTTCTCAATTTCGAGCCCCAAAAATTGTTTTAGAAGCCCCAAATCACTCATTTCAAAGGCATTGTGGAGAGCAATTTTGATGGCTAAAATGGAGGCAACTGTGCTACTTGTGATCAGTAAGTCATCAACATGTAAAAAAATGATAATTATATGACCATCATACTACTGTAAATATACATTTGGATCTGATCTACATCTCTGAAAGTTTTGGGAGAGAAGGAAGGCATCCATCTTGGAATACCACTCTCTTGGGGCCTGTTTTAACCCGTATAGTGACTTCTTTAGCTCGCAAACCAAAGATGGATCAATGATGTATCCCTCAATATGATTCATGTATATCTCCTCATGAATATTTCCATGAAGAAATGCTGACTTAACATCCATGTAATGCACTTCCCAGTGCTTGGATGCTGAAATTGCCAAAACAAGGCGGATGGAGTCCATTTTTGCAACCGATGCAAAGGTCTCATGGTAGTCCACTCCTTGGACCTGAGAGAAACATTTTGCTACCAGAATTGTATTATATTTTAAGGTGCTTCCATCAGCAGCAACCTTGTTCCAAAACACCCACTTGTATTGAACCAATTTCCTTCCCGGAGGAAGAGAAACTAGCTCCCAAGTAGTGTTTTTCTGAAGAGAATTCATCTCTTCATCCATGGAAAATTGCCATCTCGGATCCTTCCGAGCATGCTAGTAGGATTTTGGATCTGAAATAATCATCAAATAGAAATTTTTGGACAGAAAATTATCAGGAAAATAAAGCACAATACCTTCTCTTTGGAAATCAGACCGGGTTCTCCTTGGATCATCCGAATTTCCAATGTTGTCTCCTGCGGAGGAGAGTGTCTGTTGGGCCCATGTAGGAAGAT
>LPNX010680191.1:35898-65036 GCA_001517045.1 Pseudotsuga menziesii
CAAATAATTACTGGAGCTTGGATATATTCGGTCCAGTTCTAGCCCCTTCGCATCCTCAGTAGTACTGGTAAAAAAGAAGGATGGTACACTGCGAATGTGCATCAATTATCGAGCACTCAACAAAAATACCATTAAGAACAGGTATCCCATTCCCAGAATTGATGAACTCATGGATGAGCTTCGGGGAGCTCAATACTTCTCCAAAATCGATCTTCACTCAGTGTACCATCAGATCAGGGTAAGGGACTAGGACATCTCCAAAACAGCTTTTCGCTGTCACTATGGTCACTATGAGCTCTTGGTCATGCCCTTTGGACTTAGCAATGCTCCGGCCACTTTTTAGTCATGCATGAACCACACTTTTAGAGCACAGCTACCTATGTTTTTTCTCGTATTCTTTGATTACATCCTGATTTACAACAAAACATGGGAAGAGCATATTAAACACCTGGATGAAGCATTGAGTATTTTAGAAGAACATTCCCTTTATGCAAAAATTTCCAAGTGTGACTTTGGCATGAAGGAAATGTTGTATTTAGGACACATAATCAATGCAGAGGGATTACAGGTTGATATGGAGAAAATTCAAGCTATCCGAGATTGGCCCGCACCAAAAACAGTTACAGATTGAGTGGTTTCTTAGGTTTGTGCACTTATTACCAATGGTATGTTAAGGGACTCTCCCAATTTGCAGCACCCCTCACAGATCTCACCAAGAAAGGAGCGTTCGCTTGGACAGATTTAGCACAGAGAACTTTTGAGGAGATGAAGGTTATTATGAGTTCTTTTCTAATTCTAGCATTACCAGACTTCTCACAACCCTTTGTAGTAGAATGTGATGCCTCGGGGGAAGGGTTAGGAGCAGTGTTGATGCAGAATCATCACCCTATTGCATTCGAGAGCCATAAACTGAAGAACTATGAGCACCATTAATCCATATATGACAAAGAGAAGCTAGCCATCTTGCATGCTCTCACAAAATTCATACAGTACCTGGTGGGCAGTAAGTTCAAAATCAAAACTGATCATAACAGCCTCAAGTATTTCCTGGAGCAGAAGGAACTGAATGAGTGACAACAGAAATGGATCAGCAAAGTACAAGCCTATGATTTCAAGATCAAGTATGTAAAAGGTAAGAATAATGTAGTCCCTGATGCATTATCCATGTGTCCAGCCCCATTATCTTTCAGTAGTATATCCACGGATTGGAGGGCACTTCTCTTAGTAGAATACTCCAAAAATAAATTCGCTTGCGAATTATTGGACGGGCAAATTCAGGATGACAGGTACAGGATTGTGGATGACATCATCTATTACAAGAATAGGATATACCTCGTTCCAGAATCCACATTGAGGAAAAAGATCATTCAGGCAGCCCACGATTCTCCTTTATCAGGGCATCAAGGTTTCTTAAATACCTATAGGTAGATCAGAGAGAGGTTCTCATGGAAGGGCCTCAAGGGTGAAATTATGCAGCATGTCTAGGAATGTAGCATCTGTCAGTAGAACAAGATTGAGAACACCCATCCAACAGGGTTACTCCAGCCACTACCGATTCCAGAACAGAAGTGGGAAAGCATCTCCATGGACTTTATTTCAGGCTTGCCCAAGGTCCAAGGGTGAGATTGTTTATATCTAGTAGTTGACAGAATGACCAAGTTTGCACATTTCTTCTCGATATCATCTGACTACTCGGTAGGTCAAGTAGCTGAGTTATTCTTCAGGGAGGTCTTCACGTTACATGGGTTACCTAAGACCATTGTCAGTGATCGAGATAGCAGATTTACGGGTGCCTTCTGGTAGGATCTGTTCAGATTGGTGGGGACCAAACTGTCTACTAGTATGAGTTATCATCCCCAGAGTGACAGGAAAATAGAAATAGTCAACAAGTGGATCAAACGATATTTAAGGAACTATGTAGCAGGGCAGCAGCGAGCCTAGATCAAATGGCTACACCTAGGAGATTATTGCTACAATACTACCTATCACATGTCTATTAGGATGACTCCTTTTAAGGCATTATATGGTTACGAGGCCTTGGACTATGTAGATTTGGAATTTGGAGATAGTAGGGATCCTAAGGATAAGGATTAGATACAGGACAGTCAAGACATTCTGAAAATACCGAAGAAGAATT
The DNA here is from genome assembly GCA_001517045.1 of Pseudotsuga menziesii. Lineage (NCBI taxonomy): Eukaryota > Viridiplantae > Streptophyta > Pinopsida > Pinales > Pinaceae > Pseudotsuga > Pseudotsuga menziesii. The sequence goes on from LPNX010680191.1 coordinate 38,036, forward strand.
TACAAATATCCCATAATCAACAGAAGTTGTATTGCGACAAACACAGGATTGAGTGGAGCTTTGAGGTAGGGGATTTAGTATACTTAAGGCTCCATCCTTATAGACAGTCCTCACTTAAGAAGAAAGGGGCAGAGAAGTTAAAACCTTGCTTCTATGGACCATACAGAATAATCAGGAAAGTGGGAGAGGTGGCATATGAACTAGAACTTCCACATGAAAGAAAAATTTACAATGTGTTCCATCTATCTAATCTAAAGAAGACCCTTGGGAAACACATTGCTCCATACACCGAATTGCCTCCTTTAGATGATGAAGGACTACTGATACTGATTCCTGAATGGATCATACAGACTAGAGAGAGGAAGCTCAGGAACAGGATAATCAGAGAATACTTGGTTCAATGGAAGGAACTACCACCAGAGGATGCCACCTGGGAAGGTGAATAGGTATTGCAGCATCCCAGTTTGAAGTTGCTTGAGGACAAGTAATCTCAAGTGGGGAGGATTGTAATGTCCTCTTCCAATTAGTCCTTGAGGCCAAAAACTGCTAACCTATGTGATTCCTGTGGGTTCGAGTGGTTACTAATAGCTAGGGAATCAGCTAAGGAATAATGCCATCCATAGAAGATCTAGGGCATCATCATTAGGTCAAGAAGGGCCACTGGGGCCAAAGGCCACCTTCGTGCATGCCATCCAAGCATTATTTAATGATGCATGCACTCTTTAAGTTTCCATCCGCATGCATGCAAGTCAATGACAAATTAGAAGATAAAGTGACCTAATTAGGTCAAAGATTAGGGTTTTTGTAGTTGAGCGTTATAAATAGAGGATAAAGAGAAAGGAGACTTCACTTTGGATTATTATTATTTTGGGAGCTCTTGGATAGCAGCACAGCATGCTGCACAGCAGTTGGGGTTGGAGATGGAGTCTTTAGCTAAGGATATTTCAACAGTGAAACATCTATCCTAGTCTCATACAGGTTCACCATTTGTTCTTACATTCATTCATAAGTCATCTAGTATATGGTATAGATCATTGTAGGGACACATGTGCATCCATAAGGGGGGGTTTTTAGCCAGAAAGCCCTAATCAGTTGCTAGGCCTTTAGATCTTAGCTTTTCCCTGAAACTCAAGCACCATTCTCATCATCAGCATCATACTCTGGTACTTGATGATTATCAGATCCGTCCGTGCTCATCCAGAGCATTTATCAGCAATTTCAGTATCCCAGGGGCGTGAGTAGCTGTCTCTTGGAGCAAGTCGCTATCCTGCCTAGAGATCTCAGAAATCCCGCATGTACCAGGCATTCTCTCTAGCATGGGAAGGCTATTAGTCCTACAAATCGGCAGCATCATCAGACACCTCCTTCACTGAAAGAGTCACCCTTTTCTAACTGGGTTTCTTGCTGCTGGGGGTTCACCGGAAGCAGAAGAGATCTGCCCATCTCCGATCCAGTTCTCGGTGCTTGCATACTCTCTTAGAAGTAGTCCAGCTGGATTATCAGTGGTAAGTGTTCATTCTATCTCACAAACCCTAACCCTAATTTTTCCTATAAAATAGGGATTTTTGCATGGGAGTTTGCATGCCCAGTTGTATCAGCATATTTGCTTAGAAATAGAAAATATCGGGATTTGGGATATTACATTGAGAGACCAATTCTTCCTTTCCGCTACTTCGTTCTACTGGGGAGTGTAGGGGATTGAATGTTGGACCTGAATACCAGTTTGGGAGCATATTTACAGCAAGTAATTACTGACATACTCCCCTCCATTATCAAATCTCAAGATCTTGATCTTAAGCCCAGAGGCATTTTCGATGAAGGCCTTCAATTTAGAAAAAATTTCACATACTTCTGACTTCTTTTTGAGAAAGAAAACCCATGTATACCTTGAAAAATCATCAATAAAACTAAGAAGATACCTTGATCCATTCATGGATGTGACATGCATCAGACTACTGATATTAGAATGTATCATCCCCAATATGCATGTAGCTCAGTTTTCCTTCCCTCGATCGAACTTGTGCTCAGGGTGTTTTCCAATCACATAGCCCTTGCAAATTCCTGTGGTTGCCTTGATGACCAGGAGGCCTTCAACCATGGATTTTTTCTGTAACTGCTGCAAATATTTGAAATTAAGATGGCCAAAACTCTCATGCCACAGCCTACTAACCTCATTCCCATGAGTTAGCAGAGCGGTGGGCTTTGCATCCACAACAAAGTGAGAGAACTCATAGGATTTTGCATGATGGTTTGCAAGGCCTTTAGCAATGAGTTTCCCGGATGCAATTTATGTTATCTCAATATCATTTGGGATGAAAGAAACTCTCTTAGGCACTCTAGTATGTGTCATCTGATAGAAACTAAGGATATTTGATGCCAGAGACATACATATAATACATTTGAAAAGAAACCATTTTCAAGCTCAACCGTACCTTGTCCTTCGGAAATGATGGTGAAATCATCTCCCATGTGGATGGGGATGGATTTGTCAGTCTCGAAGGATGAAAAGGAGTCTTTTTCATCCATCATGTGGTTCAAAGCTCTTGAATCAATCAAAAGTGCTTTGGACTTCGAAGTGCTTGCCTTGAGGGCATGACCTTTTTCATGCTCTGGTTCCCGATCATGTTGATCTCTCCTCCGAAAGCTTTCCGGAAGATTGATGTGATTCCTCTCAAGAAGAGAGGTTTCTTCATCAAGATTCTTCTTCATGCAGGCATGTTCAGGGTGGAAGCTCTTCCTGCAATAAGAACACTTGACTTTTTCCTTGCCATTGTGTTGCAGCTGCAACAAATTCCAAAAATTCCAAAAAAATTTAGGACCCTCCTTTCGCTTGAATTAGTTTGATTCTCTTCTTAGATTTGGTTTGAGAGCGTTTCAGAAAGACTTGCTTATGCTTGGATTGATCTACAACTGTTTTTCAATTTTCTAAAATGATTAAGAATTTCAATGATTGATCAAACCTTCATCATTTTCCTTTAATTGCATTTGAAGCCTACTTGAATCAGAAGGTATTTTGTTTTGATCTTCCGCCGTTACGGGTGAGTCTTTGTTTTGGTCTTCCGCTGTTGTGAAAGGAAATGCGTTTTTTACTTCCGATCCATTGGTCTTTCATGTTGGATGATTTTTGGGTTTATGTCAGAAGGTTTTGGTCATGTTTTTCTCCACCGTTGCGGGCGGGAAACCACTTCTTCTCCCGATCATTGTTTAAGTCCTCTGTTTCCCACTGTCACGAAAGGCCACACCCTTTATTTGTCTGTCGTTGCGGCTACCAAAGGCCTAACTTTTCCGAACCTTTAGTCTTTCCACTTCCGATTTAAGCCTTGCATTATGAAGCGGTTTATCGTTTCCTCTTCCACCATTGCAGCTCCCAAAGAGGTTTAACGCCCGATGTATAAAGCGATCCACTAGCCGATGTGTCAACCTTTAGTCGCTTGCCTGAAGTCTTTTCTTTTCCACCATTGTGGCTGCCAAAGCTCTAAACTGTCCGATCCTTTAAGTATTGTTGCTTCCAGTTTAAGTCCCATTGCGGACGTTGGAATGCTTTACAGTTTCGCCGTTGCAAATGAAGGAAGCGCCGATCTTACTGACGTGTTAATCGTTTTATTCCGACTTATACTTTACTTCTGGTTACCCCCACCGTTGCGGATGGATTTTGGTTTGGCCTTCCGCCGTTGTAGAAAGAAGTAAGCTTTCAACTTCCGATACAAAAATCTCCACCATCCAATGTTTTCCTCGCCATATGTGTCTTGGTGGATGACTTCGCGCTTTGGACTTCTGCCGTTGCAGACCGAAGTTTACTTTCGAATTCTAATACAAAGTGCTCCGACGTCCGATTTTAACTTTTCCCACCGCAAGAGTTTGACCATGTATATATATACGAGGTCAAGGGGTTATGTATTCTATTGTCATTTTCAATTTCCGTGCTCTGTCGCTGTCATGCTGTCACCTGCTCACACTCACCTGGTCCCCCATTTTCGGTACACGCTATCCAAGTGTCGCCACCGTGAAGCTCGACAGTCCTCCACGCCGGTTACACATCAGTGCCAGGTAGGTTTCGATTGCCTTTCATCTTTTCGTTTGAGCATTGGGTGGTTTTGTTTTCTACGGGTTAGGTTGGACTGTGGCCATTTTACCTTAACCCTGTTAGTCAAAAACCTATATATTTATTTGGGGGATTTTTTAGTAGTACTTTTCGCAGTGGAGGTTTTCTTTTTGTTCGACCCATAGGGTTTTTCCTAGCCATGGCCGTCCGTTATTCGAACCTGCACCGTTCGAGTGGGGGCTTCAGTGTAGGCGGCCATTGCACTGCCTACACCAATCCACCCTTGGTGATGATGCTTGGGTAGGATTAGTTTTCTGAGGTCCTGTAGGGCCCGAGGTTGTTTTCACCTACGCAGTCCTGTGCAACCCAATTCATGATCAATGTCAAACATGGGATAGGGGAGAGGGTGTACCCCTGCTCTTAGCTTGTTGAACCTAAGTGCGTAAGCATGCTTTCATTGATAAAACCAGCATAGCTACTATTTTCCCACACAACTAAGTGACCATGGTGTGCGCAGAGAGCCGAGATTTGTTGTGCATTAATGTAGATTTATTGTCGTCTTCAATTGATTAATAGAATTGTTTAATATCCTACAGAAATGATAGATTGCACATAGACTAATTCACTGAACAATGTGCATCATGTTTCAATAGCTCTATTATTAAGCTCATATACATATGTTAGCTTCGTTAACTAATTGCTGTCATGATACACATAAAAGAAGTAAAACGCTGCACATTGTCATAGAAGTGTCTGCAACTAGAATTGCTTAATGTTACAATGTTATATATGGCAGGAAGAATTCAAGCTCACAATGTCAAAGAGACAAAAGAAGAAGGCGCATGTGGTCGAAGAAGAGCCAGAAGTAGAAGTGGTCACCAAGACAGAATACGTATATGAAGACACTAAATGCATTTCTGGCATGGAACCTGAATACCAGTGGGGGGAAATCTATAGACTGATTGCCCGAAGAGAAGTTCCCGACATGGGCTTAGAAGAAGAGTCCATATATGCAAACATTGAAATATCTTCCCTTATGAAGGTCACCACCAGGCCAGAGATGTTCCCATGCTCTGAGGTAATTGGCTGGATTCTACCCCGGGCAGAAGTAACCACAATGATTCTGGAAAATGTTGAAAGACAGGGCTATGCTGCATTTAGCCCTGGATATGTGGCATTGGCTTATCACCTTCCAGAAGCCCAAGTATTCTTATCTGATGATTGGCTGAATAGCATTAGAATGGACCTGGTAGAGACTCTTAAGAGAATGCTATTGCAGGGAAAACATTACCGATACAGACCCACGGGTGAGTATGATACAGCGAGCTTGAGGGCTCCCTACAGATTTATAGCTCTGATGCTTAATAGGGTCTTTGGGAGAGCTCATGGCAGATTCTTCAAGATAGAGTGGATACCCATCATTTTTCATGTGGAAACCCAAGGGACAATATTCAACTAGGCCAGCCTTGTATCAAGCAGTCTTTCTTCTTGCTTGGCCTCAGCCTTGGGAGGAGAGTCCCATAAAAGGTATGAATTTTATATGAGTTCAATACTCATAGACTGTATACTATGCAACTAGCCTTTCCCTAGTCTCAAGTGCATCTGTGACAGGGAAAGAATGCCTGTCTATGCTGCTTATAGACCGTTGTGGGAACACTAGTACCACAGCCATTACAGAGAAGTTTGTGAGCACTTCATTATGCCGATATACACACTCATTTTCCGGAAAGAGTGTGATTGTATGTTGGAGGAGGCCATGTAAGTAATACAAGATTATGTAGACTACTATTTGACCGAGCATGGCTTGTACTTCAGGATGTTTGGAGGCTCGAGAGCACCTTCCCTGCTGCCCAAATACACAATTGATTACGCTATCCACAAGGAGGAAGTCAGACAAGTGTTCCTGGATGGAATAGGCAGTTGTTTGTTTGAGCATAAGAAGACTGCTTATCCTCCCTTGCCCTTCAAACTAGGAAGCTATAGGTTCACTAAGGTGAAACAAGATGATGAATTTGTAGCAGAGCTGGAGAGGTTCCATTTTGGTGAGATTCCCTATCACATAAATGACTCCCACGGTAAAGTTGCTGAACATTGTAAAGAAAACAAGGTGCATTTTGAGTATACTCACCATTTTGATAGGGAATAATCAGTCTTTCGAAATGCCCCAAACATGACAGCACTGAAGAGAATATTCACGAAGAATATCACCACCAAATGTGGAAAAGGGGATGAACAGGCTAAGGCTGAGGAAGAAGCCAAAAGGGGAAATGAAGAATCCCAGAGGTTGGAAAAAGAAGCTGCAGAATGGCTGCATATAGAAGAAGAAGAGAAAAGAAGAGCTGCTCAAGAAGTAGTTGAGAAAGCAAAGGAAGTAGCCAAAGAAGCAGAGGAAGCAGCTAGAAAAGAAGCAGAGGAAGCAAAGAGAAAGCTCGATGAGGAGCTACAAAAGCAGGAAACAGAAAGGTTGAAACTAACACAAATAGAGACAGAACAGTCAGCCACTGGTACAACTGCAGGGTAGACCTAGGATGTTGAGAACCCCAAGGTTCAGGACCCACAAGTACCTTCTGCCAGCACCCCCATGGTCCCCACTCTCAAACTAGTTCCTTCTGTGTAGAAAAAAGGAGAAGAAATCCTTGATTTCAACACTTTTTATTATGATAGGGAAACAAAAAGAATAATGAAGAAAACAGAAAGGAAAGTAGAAGCAGGAAGTATGCCTGGTAAAATGATAACGGATACGGCTGTTATGTTAGGAACAGACCAAGATCCAAGGCTCACCCTGAGAGCCGGGACTGCACTCCTCCATGCCTAAGAAGATAACATGGACAAGGTAATAACTAAATTGGAGCAGTCCAAGAAATCCTCTGCTCAGTTGAAAGATACATTGAGTAAAGAGAGGGAAGAAAGCAAGAGGCTCAAGAGGAAATATGAAGATATGCAAAGGGAAATGAAGTCCTCAAGAGCTGAAGTACAGGGCATCCAAGGAGAGATACAATTTCTGGAAACAACACAGGAGTCTCTGGAGAGAGTACAGAAATAATATCAAGAGTTAAGAACTGAAAAGGAACAGCTACTGGCAAAGGTGGAGGAGCTAGAAGAGTAGCAAAAGATCCTCTTAGAGGCCAATGATCTGCACACCCAAGAAATGAAGAAGGAACATCAGGAACATATTTCCTCACTAACAACTACTCTGGAGGATGCAAGAGAACAATAGGTTAACCTCCAGTCGTTCAAAGAGCATGTCTTGGCCCAAAAAGCCAAGATGCTGCAGCTACAGACTGCTATTGAGGAAGAAAGATGTAGAGTGCTGCAGATCGATGGAAGATTGGAAGAGATCTTGGAAACTGCATCTTACTTTGTGGACAGATCTTAGGACGTCCTAGAGGTCCTGACTGCAAGAATGGTGAGGATGGAGAACAATGAAGAAACTCCAGCAGAGCTACCATCAAAAGAACAACAAGCCCTCAAGCGGGACTATAACCTAGTGGAGTTTGCCATCAGCACCACTGAATATTTCAAGAAGGCAGTTAAAAAGACAAATGGATTATGCACCAATTTTTTCAGAAGACTTCTCATTACCTACAACCGGTGCCAGGTAGAGGCCGAGAAGAGGCTAGATGATTTCCTAGACCACGATTCATTTATGGAGGTGTTGCAGAAAAGACATCAGGATGAAGAAGCAAGAATGTAGCACATTAAGGCCATTGATGACCATATTCTGAGAAGTGAAGTAGCCCATTCAGTAGTTAGTGTGCAGATCTTGGAAGACCAGCTTCGGTTAAGCACAGCCAGAGTGGAAGCTATAAAGAACCAGGCTGAAAAATTTGAAATCAACATTCAATTTTTGCAACCCTGCGCATTTGAGGGCATTGCCTCTGATGCTGTGTCATGGAATAAGTTTCTAGATGCTCAAGTGGGACCCTCCTCATGAAGGATCAGACATTATTGTAATTTGTAACTATTTTTTGTAAAACATTTAAGAAAAGCAGAACGTTGAGAAACGAGGGGTTGGGAAGCCCAAAGCTCACTTTGGACAGCCCAACAGTCTCACCCTTTTGTATAAAGATAGAAAGCTTAGAAGGGAAAAAGGACTTTTTCCCAATTAGATTGGTGAAGACATATTGTAAGAAGAACTATGTCCTTTTGCAATAGATAATTACAGTTTGCCTGTTGGAGAAAGCTTGGTGGAATATTCAAATGTTGTGCTATGGATTTGTTGAAGAGGAACTATTTCGTTTTCAACTTTGTATCCATTAACTGTGAGACCGTTCTAACTCTTTGAACCTATGTTCCTGTATGAATGTTCTCCAGTTTATTTTATGAGGATTTCCACCATGAGTAATGAATGTCGTTCATAAACAATTGGCTATCTGGTTGTTGAAATATCTTTAATTGTTCATGCATTGTGGGAAGAGATATCAGCTAATTGTAGTTTCTCTCTATGTTGCATGCACACTTTACATTACTCATAATTAAATTTCAGTTTTCTCCCCAGGGATAGATAGGAGATAGATAGATAGATAGTTAGGTAGATAGTTAGTTTATTTCATGGATGCATATGTGATATAGATGCATGTGAGCCTTAAGACAAGAGGTAAGAACCTGCACATCACATTGTGACTGCTCCCTGCATCCTCATCACCCTGCATGGTTAATTAGGCATATGCATATCATACATTAAGTCAAAAATACAAAAACTCGGTGGACCGGGCCGCAACCGGTAAAACCTTTTGTTTTGTTACTTGACTTACGGTAGTCGGACCGCAAACCAGATGGATTCCCTATACCAAATAGTCAATGGGCTAGTTGGGAACGTTGATTGGGGAGAATCCCTTACTGTTGTCACCTAAGAATTTCTAGGCCTCAACACATTGTGCCCTTTTTCTTTGTTCTTCCTTGAGCCAGAAGACTCATCGTGCTGTTTATTTTCAACTCTAGGTTTAGGAGCATCAAATTTAGTTTTTTTATTCTTTTGCTGCTTTCCTTTACCCTTCAGATCTTTGGGCCCCAAGACATCGAGGGCTTGATCACGGGAATATTGGATGATCCTCATCTAGACAAGCTTGTCATGTTCACTTGTTAGGGACTCAATGAAGGCATTGAGTGTAGGCATCTTCCATCTAGGGGTTGTGAGCTTCCTCGCATGGAATGTAGAAACAAAAATTGAATAATCAGCCCTAAGTTTGGAGAGTATGGCAAGGATGAGCTGATCATCCTCCTTCTCCACTTTGCATTGCTTCAAGAGTAAAATAGTATGCTTGAACTTTGTGAAGAAATCATTCAGAGTCTCGAAGTTGGAGGGACATGAGTTCATTTTCGAGCTGGTAAACCCTCAAGTCATCATGCTTTCCATATAGAGTCTCCAATTTGTCCCTTATTTCTTTTGGATTCTTCAAATCCGTAAGATGGAAGAGAAGGTCTTGAGAAATAGAGAGGCCCAAGAAACCGAAGGCTTCATCCTTCTTGTTCAAGAATCTTAATTTTTCTATGGCAGATCCAAGCTCAACTTCAGTGTCCATGGTGACTCTAAAAAGTCCTCTGGAGTGCAGCTAAATCTCCATATCACTTTTTCATGAGTGGAAATTGTAGGGAGTCAAGAGATCCACCGAGGATGCCATCTGGATGTGCTGGAGTGAATGCTTCACATGTAGAAACCTGAAAATCAAAATAGAAAGGGCAATGTAAAGTTAGACAGCCTACACATTCTATGCTTTCATCACACCCAGCATAGTCCATCAAGAAAGCTTGATCAACAAGTTATTTACTTGGGGTATTAAGTGGTAAGCCTTGGCTTCTGGTGCAGTGCTACATTTTTTAGCTATTGCTCAAATTTCATGCAGAAACATGTCAAAAAGCTTATTTTTGAGAGATAGAGCTTTGTCCTACCATAAGCTCTGATACCATATTAATCTTGTCTATTGATCTAGGAACAAAGCATAAATCTCATCAAAGAATAATCAACAAATAACTCATGAAATGGTGTAATCGGTCTATAGGAATAGTAGCTGCTCAATGACCACATAAAGAATGAATGATTACAATTACAATTACATGCTCCAAGCATGAATGAAGAGGCAATTTGAATTCCTTAAGAGGTCATTCGAATTGAATGAGTGAGTCTAGCTTAACTGACCGTAAGCCATGGTTCACACTCAGTTAACCACTGACCAAAACCCTAATTGACTCAACTAATCCTAACTAAAGTCAGAGTGCAATAAATGACTGAGTCTCAACTGGAAGAGATCAAACACATGTCATATCTCACTAACCATCAAGAGGTAGCTCTACACTGACTCCAAAAAACCCCGATGAGGTTAACTGAAGTTGAACTGCACATCAGAAGTTGGTGGAGGTGCCCTTGTTGACTCCAGTTCATTAAATAATCATTAAATAATATATTTAATGAGAGGAGGCACCTTGACTGACTGGTTTAACTAATTGTAACCACCAGTTAGCAATTAGGTGAATTAATATCACTTAGATCACCCCCAGAGTGCTCCAATTAGCCTCCATGAATGTAAGAGAAGGCTAAGTTAGCCTCCTTGACTAAAGATAAGCATGGGTGTGACTGGATGATGTCAATTAATGTCAATTATACTTAGGATAGTGGTTTAACTAGGCCAATTTGACCAAAAGGAGTGTGTATGGTGGTAAATGTCTCCAACACTCCCCTCCCAAGTCTGCTTGTCCTCAAGTAGAAGCACCATGTTTCTGCTGCACCACTCTGATCATAGTCATTTCCTTGATGACCACTTCGTTTAGCGAAATTGCCAACCTAGTTAAGGAAATTGAGTAGAATTCCTGGATTCCACTGCCTCCTCTGTAAGGACCCAAATGATTCTTCCCTATTTTGAACTTTTTCATTCCCAAGAATGCCTAGATCCCATGATTTTGTCTGCCTCCTTCAACCCATCAGTAAAAATAACAAAATTTTATCATTGTAGATGATGAAAATGAGGTTGTGAAAATCATACCACCACATTGGAAGCTCATCTCTCCCCATGCCAAACTCAACATTTTTGAAAATATCCCACCAAACATATAATTCCTCATTGTGGGACCAAATCATATTGAGTCTCTCCACTATATCTAACTCAATGTGCCAATAACCACTGAAACATACATCATTTCAGCTCTCAGAGAATAGGCGGTGATCTCCTGTGGGGGTTCTCATCTACAACATGTCTCTACTCATCCAATACTTGGAATTTTGTGTACCCAATGCATCAAATGGCTGCCACACATTTCGTATCTTCTTATCACATGATAAAACAATTCAATATGCATCTATGAACTTGCTACAAATGCAAAGAAAACTCTTACCAATGTGAGCCAAGCTTGCACACCCTTTAGTCTCCATCTGTGTTATGTATTTTCCTATCCAATGCATGTGTGGATAAATGGAATCAATTGGATATAATATGTGACTATTATTTTTCTGATAAGGTAATGGTGAATCCCTCAAGTAATTTTGAACACCTATGGGAGCCTCCTGCTCCTCATGTTGCACCAATAAGGAAACTTCCTTCTCCCTATTTTCATCCCCACTTGATGTGGCTGCAACAGGAGTGTGAGTAGAACTATGAATCATATCTATACCATACTTATCCTCCCATATTATGGCCACATATTCTTCATCACTGTCTAATCCAACCCATGTGGGATCATCTGACTCTTCAATGGAGAAGAGACTCTCTTAAAAAAACAAATCTAGTTTTCTCTGGAAAAGATCAAGTGCTTGGTTCTCTTCATGCCTGTATGCAAAATCCTCAAGCACATGAAAAATTAAATGTATCTCATGATATTCCTCCATATGATCAAGAATGCAATCATCCTTTTGAAGATGGCTGAATGGTGTGCAAGAGGCTAGGTGAAATCTGTGCAACTCCTCAGGAAGTTGCTCCACCTCCATCTTGGAATCTTGGAGTGAACATTGAGTGCTCTTCAAGGAATCTTGGGTGGTCACTAATTATTGTATGATATTGTAATTATCCTCTTCATCCTTCAAGGATTCTCCATGTTACAACTCAACAAGTGTAATCAAATTGCCTCTATCAAAACGAAATTTGAGAAAATTACCTTTGGTGCTTGTCATGGCTTTGTGAAACTTCTCCATGTCTTCCATGGAATATTTCTCCTCCAACTTCCGAAAAATATTTATCATCAATGCATGGGTTCTATGGAGTGTTTGTAGGGCCTATTTGATCTTGCACTCACTCATTTTCAGTGACCTTGAAAGAAAATGAGGTGCTGGTAGATGAACCTCTTCTTCTTCTTCACTGAAAAATACCTTGCAGTAACTTGCACTTCTCTTCTTGAGTTTTTTTTCCTACTTTCCCACTTGCAATTCTAGATGGTTCATATATCTCCCTACTTATGGAAATGAGATTTGTATTCTCACTAATTCCAATCCTTTCCTCTTGTGTGGATGTGACTTCACCATACTGCAAGAGAGTATAAAAATCTGAACTGTGTACATCCCTTTGCATCATATTTTTCTCCTTCATATTTCCTAGTTCACACACAACTACTGGGGGCTTGTCTTCCACCTCATCAGGAAGTTGAAATGATGAATTCAGATCTGATATATGTTCTTCTTTTATATGTTATCCAAAATATCCCTCATCATCATTGACAACATCACCCTCCCGCGTACTGATTTTGTGTTCCCCAACAGAGAAACTAGGAGTGATATCTTTTCCCTCACCATTGGATTTCATTCTGTAGTCCTCATATGCAAGTGAGGTATTTTCCTTCTCCCATGGATTATATGGCTGTAATAAACCATGGATGCTCCAAAAATCAGAACTCTTATCATCCATGTTAGTCACATTACCATCTTTATGAAGTGATTCTATGGTGGCCTGCTCCTCCACCAAAGTTTCTTCTTCCTTATGTGGATCCTAAGGTAACTGTAATGATGATTTGTAATATTCTTTTGGATCTGATCCAAAATGTGTCTCTACACCCATACATGAGCCAACATCCTTATCACTGATTTGCAAATCACCCACAAAGAAATTGGAAGTGCATTCATTATCCACACTACTAAAAACCAGAGTTTTGACTATTGGGTCTTCATCTGCACATGGATTCTCTTCATCTTCTTTAGAGCAGCTTGATGTTTCTCCATCTTGAGTGGTAATTAGGTCACAACTCTTGGAAACTATTCTTGAAGAGAACCCAAAAAATATCATAATGCTTGAAGAAGTGGATGGCTTTGAAGAATCTTCCCTTTTGGTTCCTTCTTCCTCCTAATTGCTCAAAGAGGTGGAACAACTTGGTTCCTCTAGGAATGATTTATTTCTCTTGAAATAATAATCATCTACACCCTTGGGCTCAAATACAAATCTATAATAAAAATACTATTTTAAAGGAATGGATTTACAAATCTCTTCCCCCAAGGAAAGATACTCTTTGTAATGGGGAAAGTTTTCAATTTCATCTATCATCTTTGCTAAATCCTTCTTAGGATTATCCATCGATGGTTCAAAACTGTTGTCTTTGTAAATGTAAATTTAACTTCGGAAGATAATCACCTGTATATTTCATATTGTATTTTATTGTTCCCCGACAGAGATGTTTATTCCTCCGATCATGAGAGTCATTATTGTATTTAAGTCATGTAAAGTCATTGAGGTTAACCCCCCATTGTATGTCGGGGCATTAGACCCTAGAGTTAGGTTGTATTAGGGTTATTAGACTCTCCTAGAGAAGTCAACCATGTTGAGGAAAAAATTCAAATCAGTATGAAGTATAAACAGAGAGTGTGACTCAGGCTATTTTAACACACACACACACACACACACTCATCAAGTTCACATGAGATAGAGAGGACAAGCTCACACTAGTGTGTGTCAGAGAGAATTTGTCTAAGATCATCTTTATACTTTTGGGTTTTACTTTTCCTAATGGTGCTCATTCTATCTCTGAGGAAGTTATAGGGTTTTCTCCTTTATGGTTTTCCCAAGGAAAAATATTTGCATCTCTTGTCTCTTGTGATTATTGTTGTGCATGTTATTCTCTCAAACAAGATCCTAGATCATATTGAATAAACTGTGAAAATATAACATGGTATTAGAGCCAAACTAAGAAGAAGGAATAGTGTAGCTGTAAAATCTATGGGTTCTTAATTTTTGGGTCTCTCTCCACAGATCATCAAGGAAAGGAGGCTAGGATAACTCGCCTTAGGAGGGTGCATCTTCCCATCAAAGCTAAATTTGATTTCGAGCATTTTCATTTTTTCATCTATGACTCCTGCAGGAAATTAGGGCTTTTCATAGAAGTGGAATTTTGGAGTGCTATCATCATAGGATTTTTATCACAGGGTCTTCACTTAGTGAAACCATGTCATAGCGCCTTCATTCATGGGATATTAAAGAATACCCTTAATTTCACTAGATATTGATAATTACTTACAAAAATCCTTTTGTTGAGCTCGCCCCCCAATACATATTCCCAATTAAAAAACCCATACTTTTACAATATATTCCTTATTTTTACTAGAAACCCCTTTTTTACCCCCCAATACCTATAAACTCTCGATAACCTATTCCCCACCCCCCAATACCTATAAACTCTCGATAACCTATTCCCCACCCCTCAATACCTACAATATATTGACCTTATTTTTCACATTTAAAAACTTCCCTTTATGAATGAATGTGATAAGGTATTGCTCAACTAGGTGAACCCCCTGTGATTTTTATCCTCCTCAAAATTGAAATTTTGATACCAAGATTGAAATTTTTGGTTGTGTAAAACTCTAGGAAAGTCAAACCCTAATTTGAATTCGGACCAAAAAACCAAAACTACAGAAGAACAACTCCAGATCTAGCCTGAGCATCTCAATTTGGTAAGATATCAATATTTGGTATTTCCATTTGGGTTTCTCTTTAAAATATGTCTCACCACACCAAGCTTGAGGATAAGGTTGAAGGAGCTGATAACTTTCGAGTGTGGAATTACATGATTTCACTAGTCCTTAAAGAGAATGAATTGGACACCTACATAAATGAAGAAGTTCTAGTTCCAAAGGGAGATGGGGCTAAAGCCGTATGTTATAGCTGATTTTACCATGCATGGTAGATCACATATATATGGAATTCCCTATCCCTCTACAGACTCTTTGGACCCCATGGACTATTTTTATACCTTTGATGTTTCCAAGATCATCCCTAAAAATACCTGTTATTTGTTGTACGCAAATTTTAATCACTTTTCTGCGTATACACGCGGATATTACCCTTAAACCCACGTACATCGGGATGTGTGCAAAAGGCCAAATATTTTTGGATTTTTTCCTGATGTGGATCTGAGTCACTTGTCTCTTGGCCTTCCATATGCCTCAAGATCGCTTGGATTTGACCTTCCATTACCCCATTGAAGCACTATATAAGGAACCCTTTGGATACATTGAAGGGGAGAGGAATTAAAGAGCAAGAAAACTATAGTCCATTGTTGTCGTAGCTTGCTTATACTTTAGTCTGCATCCCTTTGTCCCTTGGAGAACTTTGTGTTCTTCCCAAGCTTTCCTTTGTTTGTGAGCTTGCTATTGAGAGATGGAGGATTGAGGTGGTGGAGGCCCAGGTGGAGGATTCAGTTTCTTTGGTTTGCAGACGTGCCAATAGAGGTTTTTAGTCATGAAATATTTGACTTATATTAATAGAAATATCTTTTCATGTCCAATGATGTGCATTTAAATGAATATTGAATCCATGGATGCTTTTAATTGTTTATACATAATTGATTATATATGCTAGAGTAAGTCTAACGCCATTATATAGCATGTTTGTCTTGTTTGTTGTTATTGAGAGAGCAAATTGCTAACACAAGCAGGATTGGAAAAAGCTCAACGGGGATCTACATCAACCATCTGGAATAAGGTATGTTTTGAGATCTTTTAGTGTTAGATGTTTTATTTCTCTTGCATATTGGGAAGGGATTGATATATGCGGTTTCTCTGTCTGTTGTGGTACACACCAAGCCATAGGAATTTTTCTCCGTAACAGAATTGGAGACACCAATTTTTAAAATTTGTACCCACTTTCTATAGTTTTTTGACCATTTTGGACCGTTTGAACTAATTTGATGATGTAGGAGTCTGTTTTGAGTGTGGTTTGACTATGGCTTTGATCCTTTCATGCCTACTGCAGGTACGATGTCTAAATTGGCATATAGATTAGGTTTCACATCCATTTGCATTTTGCATGACCTTGTGAACATTTCATTTTAACCTTAGGTATGAACCCATTCCATCTTTTCATGAAACCTTCTTGCTACTTTTAGAAGTGACATGTTGTGAATGTTAGAGCGTTACCATACATGGGTACCCTAGTTAGATCATGTTTTGCATTTGGTGCCCATGTCGACATTTTTCCTTTAGGCTGCGGGAGTCCTTTGTATAGTAATGCCATGACTATGAGCAAGAGCTTCATAATCCTCTTGACCTTTAAGCTGGCCTTTTTCCCTAGGAATCCCTTGTATATGTCAAGTTGTAATTGCATTATCATGAGTTTTTCCTGCCTTTTTTAGCTTTATGCCAGCTTCCCTGACTCTGATTATCAGCCATATAGCCCGAGCTTGTCTCATGTCTATCCAAGCAGAGCCTTTTTATATATCTTTTCCAGCTTGATTCCCCATTTTTTACTGGGAGGGGAATTTCCCCCGAGTGTCGTTATCCTACACATGTTTCCTTGCATTGAGCATAGGTATGTTCCAATACTTGGAACTAGTTTGTTTTCCCTTTGACACTTGTCTCCTCCTAGATTTCTAACTATAAAGCACTTTTATTCTTTTTCAAGCTTTACAAAATATCTGAAAAAGTCCAAAAAAATAAAAAAAACCAAAAAGATGGACAGGAAAAGATGTGATCTTTGGCAGCAGTCGAGTCGTGTCGCCTCTGAACAAAGCACTGAATATCACATCCATTGGTTGGGTTAGTAGTTTGAATTTAGGAGCTGTACTTGTGTCTCTGAGTTTACCTCCACTGACTAGTTAAGCTTCCAGTCCCTATGGATCCTCTGTCAATGCCTCATGCATTGCAGAGATGTCCTAGTTTTGTTATTGAGTCTATGTTTCCTACATTCAGTCACCATTTTCCTTTATTCTCTTCTTCAAAGGAATTTGAAGCCTGCGTTGGCCATTCCTCAGTTGTCTTGACTTTGCATGTTGGCCATTCCCGGTACTATTACTGGTTTGTGCACATCTTGTTCGAGTCCTTCCACATTATACAATGTTGCTAAGTACCTCGTGTTGGTTGATGGGGGATACCTTAATGCCCTCCTTCCAACGGATTCGATCCCATCAACTTCAGATCATTTTTTCTGGGATAGGAGTCTAGAGTCATTTGGGTGCCTTAAGACTTACAGTCATCAGTGGTAGGTTCTCTCACCATTGATAGTTTTAGGAATACATCAATGTCCCCTGATCGATGGATTCTTTCAAGTGTTCAAACTCAACACATTTATTCGCACTTGTTAGATTTCACTCTAGTACCTTGATTCCCATTTTCATTATCAGTGGGTGATCTCATGTCTGTTAACGGTATACATCAATGACCAGTAATCAGACGATGAACTATTGTGTTCGACCTCGAAACCTTTATTCACATAGTAGGACATGTACTCACAGTGGTTTGTGTAGAATACTTTCCATATTGGTGGCATTTCTGATATGCTACCTCCTTGATCGTGCCAGTGTTCATGAGATTTCAGCTCTCGTGACTTGATTCCAATGTATGTCAGATATCTTCAGCCATTATGGAGATATTGATCCATGGTATATCTTCATCTTTCAGGGATATCTTGGTCCTTTTTATATCTTCATCATGGATATTCTGATCTATTGTATATTGTACATGGCGATGACCACACATATCACAATTTGTATATCATGACTATTCATCACCATTGTACTCTTATGTATCCAGGACTGCTATATGTATTTGCAGTCATGTGTAGAGTTTGATTATTGTATTACACTATTGGATGGCTGGTTCTTCCACCGGGTTCTTCATCAATCCACTTATGGGATGGAATTATAATGTATTTTGGCCATCGTATTTCCCCTCTGACCTCACAAATTAGGGGGCATCTGTATAGATGATTTTACCACACATGGTAGATCACATATACATGGCCTTCCCTATCCCTCTGTAGAGTCTTTGCATCCCATGGGCTATTTTTGTACCTTTGATGTTTCCAAGATCATCCCTAAAAACACTTGTTATTTGTTGTACGCGACTTTTAATCCCTTTTCTGCGTATATGTGCAGATATTACCTTAAACCCGCGTACATCGGGATGTGTGCAAAAGGACAAATATTTTTTGGAGTTTCCCTTGATGTGGATCTGAGTCACTTGTATATTGGCCTTCCATATGCCTCGATATCGCTCGGATTTGACCTTCCATTATCCCATTGAAGCACTATATAAGGAACCCTTTGGATACATTAAATGGGAGAGGAATTAAAGAGCAAGAAAACTATAGTCCATTGTTGCCGTAGCTTGCTTATACTTGAGTCTGGATCCCTTTGTCCCTTGGAGCACTTTTCGTTCTTCCCAAGATTTCCTTTGTTTGTGAGCTTTCTATCGAGAGATGGAGGATTGAGGTGGTGGAGGCCCAGGTGGAGGACTCAGTTTCTCCGGTTCGTAGATGTGCTGACAGAGGTTGTCACTCATGTAATCTTTGATTTATATTAATAGAAATATATTTTCCTATCCAAATATGTGCATTTAAATGAATATTGAATCCATGGATGATTTTAATTATTTATACATTATTGATTATATATGAAAGAATAGGTCTAACACCATTATATAGCACGCTTGTCTTGTTTGCTGTTGTTGAGAGAGAAAATTGCTAACACAAGTGGGATTGGAAAAAGCTCAATGGGGATCTACATCAACCGTTCGGAATAAGGTATGTTTCAAGATATTTTAGTGTTAGATGTTTTATTTCTCTTGCATATTGGGAAAGGATTGATCTCTGCGGTTTCTTTGTCTGTTGTAGTACACCCCAAGCCATAGGAATTTTTCTCCATAACACCTTACACAAGAGGAACTTAGTTAAGGCCAAGAGGATTATTGCCGATTCTATCAAGGATTACCTTATACCACATGTGTCTTCCTTAAAAACACCTAAAGAGATGTTTGATTCCTTGACCAAGCTATTTGAATGAAAGAATATAAATCAGAAGATGACCTTGCAAAATCAGCTGAAGAATGTGAAGATCCAGAATGCAGAGACCATACAGTCATACTTTAAAAGGGTCTCTCAAATCAAGGAACAACTTGGAGTTGTGGTAGAATACATAGAGAATGGATAAGTTGTGATGACCAGCTTGAATGGTCTCCCTAGGTCATGGGACTTATTTATTCAAGGAATTTGTGCTAGAATAAAGTTAATCACTTTCATTAGGCCGTGGGAGGAATTCTCACAAGAAGAATCTCGAATTATAGCTTGAGAAGAAAATATAGGAAATGAAGATCAAGCTCCCACAGGACACACCAAGAATTACAAAAGGGAGCACTCTCATCATAAGAAAGAAAAACATCACCACCAGAATCAAAGGGATAATCTTAGAAGACCCATGAGAGATATTTCTAATGTTATATGCTATACTTGTGACGAGGAGGGATATTTTTCCAGATATTGTCCCAAGAACAAAAAGAAGAACAACAACAAGAAACGACATTGTTGGTACCAGATTTGTCCCTCAAATATTTTTAGATTCCGACAACATGATGTAAAGAAAGTTGATGAATTATCATGTTGGAAAATACAATAGTATTTTCATCAAAGTCCCCAGTGTTTGTGTCATCTTGGGCTAATTTTGTTGAAGTATTAAGTCCAAGCATCAAAGTCAATCAAATCTTCTGTTGTCTCTCTTCCATCCATTTTCATGGCTCAATTTCATTTACTGGAATTTAATTTGTAATAGAAAATCATTTTATAAAGTTTGATTTTAAAAATAATTCCACTCAACTCATCCCACTCAATCTCTGACCTATCTATCCCACTCGTTATCTCACCTCACCTACCCTTCAACCTCGCCATTCCACTCTTGCTCCCACTCCCTTTCCACATTGATTTCATTAAAATTACCATATTCATCTTATGTTATAACTACCACTCCATTAATAAATTCCATGTATACATTCAAGCTCGTGTATCAAGCACTCAGGTGTCGAGTGCACCAATCCTTTTTTATATATTAAATATTTGAAAATACACAAAGTCCAACTGTTAAGGAATAAGCTCAAGGGAATCATTATGGATGAGAAAGCATTGTTAAGAAGAAACATGTTTACATCATTTTTTTTTATGCCACCGAAGGAAATGCCAGGGATACACAATGGCAAGTATCGGTGATGAGTTCCATTATTTAATTTAAATGTGCATTAAGAGAGGCAGTTTCAATAAAAAAGAATTCAGTTTTGAATAGAGGAACATATGCTGTAAATGAAAATTTTGTGCAAAACTCCATGAACATAATCCAATGCCATAAAACAAATAACAGGTGTTAATTTGAGTACCTAGAAATATGGTATAGGAGTGCCAATCCGAGAGCTTGATGAAGCCCAAGCCGATTCTAAAGCATCCATGATCATGCTCATAATGATAAGGGATTCAAATGGAAACTGAAATGATGGTTATCAAAATCAATCAAGAACAGATATTTCAGATACAACGACAATTGAAATATCCAGTGTCTATGAGTATCCAACTTTCACAAGATTGTCTACTATGTAATGTATTTGAACCTTGAGATTTTATGGATTGTCTAAATGATGCAGGGAAGATATCCTAGTCTTGTTGTTTTCATAAATTCATAGAGAATTTGATTATTGCAGGGACATTGGTTCACATTGCAGTGTTCATTCTGTCTGTCTACAAAGATTTACATTGTTGAATTCATCATATGACAAATACCCAAGACATTAGGAGCATCTAGGTAGAGTTAAAAAGATCCAACCTTTAGATGTTAAGAAGAGTGTGTGTTAAAGGAATTCATCCATAGCTTTAATCACATTAATGGTTACAATAAACAAGCTCATTTTCAACACCTATTACTCATTCTAAGACTGAAGAATGATGTGTCTTCAAGTACACCATCCCGTTCCCATAAATTATGACAAAGCATTATGAGTTTGAAGCTCACAAAATACAAGCACGCGAGATGAGATTTTGAAGGAAGGATATCAACACAATAAATATTTATTTCTAGGTTAGTGATAGAGTATCTAGATACTGGGGATCAACTTCAAATCAACATTCAAAGTTTCAATTCCAGATGTTAAGGAATTTAACAATTAAGTGGAAGAGAACTTGGCGGGTTCAAATTATTGCATATTTCGACAAATTCTTAGGCACAAGATCAACATTCAGCTTGAAAATCTCAGGAAGTCAATAAACAGATGGAAATCAAAATATCCAAATTTTCAAAGATCGTTAGACCATCTCCAGATTTCTTGTGATAGATTGAAGATTAATTTTATTATTAACAGCTTGTAATGCTATATAAAAGGATTTTTTTTTATATGTGGGGGAGGAGGTTCTAGCCTAAGAGGCTGCATGTGTGATTGCAAGGGTTGATTTATCAGTTTGAGTTTCTTTTATAGCCCGTCAGTATATTTTGGAAGTGAATGAAGGATGATAAATCCATTATCATCTTTTTTTTATTTCTAATAAATGCAGATACTGTTCATGTATTTGACTGTCTGTAATAACTCTTATGAAAGATAGTGTTTCTATCCCTAGTTTATTATTACAGATGCAGATATTTGTATTCCTTTTTGCAAAAAAAAATTATGTTTAAAGAGTATTTATTAGTTTATATAATAAACTATTTGTGGTTATATGACTTATTCTTAAACTAGTTCATACATTGCTACTATTTGTAGTCATATGTTTTTATATCATCCTTGTTTACTATCCCTTGTATATACTTATAAGTTCCTATTTGATTCTTGAGTATTGGTCATTTATCCACCCTTCAATTTTCCTCTTCTGTTATTTCAAACCAAACCCCTTTAGATTTTCTTCAAGACTTAGAGCTTAATACATGTTAAGCTTGGCTCACTTGCAGTCGAGAATTAACTTTAGCACTAACAGACATCATGCTCACACTACAGAGGATGATGAACCCCCTAGGAAGAGAACCAGAGGAGACAATGAAGATTCTTCAAGCGATGAAGAATATGTTCTGATTTGATCTCTTACAGGTATTATTTCACATGGGAGCAATGATTGGCTTGTAGACAATGGGGCCTCCAAGTATATGACATGATTTAAGGAATCCTTTGTGAATCTATATGAACATGAGTCACTTCACAAGGGTAAAATTGGTGATGAATACCAATACCCTATAAAAGTGTTGATGTATTTGTAACTTCAGAATGTATTCACTTGTATATCTTATGTATTGTACCCTGATGTTTCTATCGGGAAGTATATGTAATGTAATTGAGTCATGTCATACCTCGATGTTCCTATCGGGAGAATCAATAATGTAAACAAGTCATGTAAAGTCATTGAGGTTAACCCTCTATTGTAAGTCAGGTCAATAGTCCCCACAATTGAGTTAAGGTTAACCCTCCTTGTTGATTGGAGGGTAAAGTCCCCACAGTTGTGGGGCACTAGGGTTATTAGAATCTCCTAGAGAAGTCAGCCCTGGTAAGTAATTGTTAAGTGAGGCCGACATGTTGGAGTGGAACTAAAGTGAATGAAATAATACAAATAGAAATGAGGCTCTCCTCATTTCTACACAACACACACTCACTCAAGTGGGGTGCATGAGTTAGAGAGGAAGTCCTCACACAAGTGAGAGAGAGAACAACTATTGGAGATCATCTTTTCTATCTTTGGGTTTTACTACTACCATTGGTGCTCATTCTATCTCTTGGGAAGTTGTGAGGTTTTCTCCTTTATGGTTTCCCCAAGGAAAATCTTTGTGTCTCTCGTCTCTTGTGATTATTGTTGTGCATGTTATTCTCTCAGATAAGATCCTAAGGTCATATTGCTTAAATGATAAAAATCGAACATGGTATGAGAGATAACCTAAGAAAAAGACATTGTGTAGCTACAGAAGCTAGGGATTCTTAATTTTTGGGTATCTCTCCATAATGCATCAGAAAAAGGAGGCTAGGTTGAACCTCTATTAAAGGGAGCATCTTTCAGTGGAAGCAAAATTTGATTCTGGGCATTTTCAGTTTTTGCCGCGGGAAGTTAGGGATTTTTACAGAAGAGGAATTTTTGAGTGATCCCAGCATAGGATTTCTCTCCTCCTCAAAATCGAAATTTAGAGACCAAGGTCAATATTTTTGGTTGGGTAAAACTTCGGGAAAGGAAAACCGTAGTTTTACCCCAGGCCTGAAAAACCCTAAAATACTAAAACGGGTAGTTTTGGTAAATTCTCTATATATCAGGATTGAATAAGCATCAAGAGCCAAAATGTTCACAGGCCAAACATAAAATCCTGATGTACCCTGTGTAAAAATTTCAGCCTCAGATTCACTATATTCTGGGAGATATGTTTCCTCCAAATCAGGGCTCCAACCTCTTCCAGGATTCATCCCTAAATAGGACACCTGGGGATAATTACTATATATTGAGCTACAAATCTCCAAATGAATTTAACAAGCTGTTCTATATAGGGAATGGACTGTAATTTCTATGGTAAAAGTTTCAGAATTTGAAGATGAAACAGTGACACGTGGCACTCTGTACAACTTTGCTATGCTGAACAGTCCTGAAACAAGTCACCTTGGAAAACATTCATAAGTCCCAATTGGTGAAACCAATTCTAGTGAAACCTATAATGTTGGAAAGAGGATAGACGAGGTTACCTTAGTACAAAATTCCCAAGTTAGAGGAGTAGTATTTTTGGAGATACCATAGAAACATTATCAGGAATTTCTGTAGAAGAAATTGGTAAGCTAGGGCTTCCTGTTCCGGGAGATTCCCTCTACTATTTTCAGAAAATGAGTACATTGGATAGCTCACCTTGAAGAGGTCTATATTTATATCTAATAATATCTGAAAGATTTCAAGTTTTAAAAATTATGGTTTCTCTGATAAGCCCTAGATCAGCCAGCTCTAGAACTAGGACAGACACCTCAAATTGATAAGATCTAATCTTTTGCTATTTACAGTTGAGGTTCTCATTTCAAAATGAATAATCACACTAGCTTGATGACAATCTTGGTGAGGATAAAAAATTCCAATCATGGAAGTACAAGATCTCATTAGTTCTTGAAGGAAATGAATTGGACACCTGCATAAGTAGAGAGGTTCCAGTTCCAGAGGGAGATGAGGCTAAATCCTTACACAATAAGAACTTGGTCAAGGCCAAGAAGATCATTGCTGATTCAATCAAGAATCACCTTATACCACAAATGTCTTCCTTAAATACACCTAAAGAGATGTTTTGACCAAGCTGTAAATCAAAATATGACTTGAGAAACCAGTTGAAGAATATGAAGAATGCAGAGACCATATAGTCATACTTTACAAGGGTCTCTCAAATAAAATAACAACTTGAAGAAGTAGAAGAAGAAGTGGAGAATGAAAAAGTTGTGATAACCACCTTGAATGGCCTCCTAGGATCATGGGATTCATTCATTCAAGGAATGTGTGCCAGAAGGAAGTGATTACTTTCAGTAAACTCTGGGAAGAGCACACACAAGAAGAAGTTCGACTCATAATAAAAGAAAAGAAGATGGGAGAAACTGAAGATCAAGTGCTCACAATTCAAATAAGATCCCTTAAGCGATGAGGAATATGAAGAACTCAATTCTTGAAGAGCCTCTTATCCATATTAAGAATTTGTATAAGAAATGATGATGTTATGAATAAAGAAGATAATGAAGCTGAAAGAAGGAGTCTACCCACGAAACAAATAAAGATAAGTATTCGTTTGTCATTTCATGATATTATTTTATGCATTTGTTTATATTCAGTTGATGTGTTATATGTTTGCATTAATGGCAGTATACTACTAATATGGATGTGATGGTTAAGTAGCTCATGGTGCTATACAACTCTCCATTTCTAATTATGTAGAATGAAACATATTTACTGACATATTGGATTAGTGCACAATCTCAATGATGTCTTGGTAGAGATGGAAGGCATTTAGAAATGTTTCCATGAGATATGGATGAATGTTGTATTGGATAAAATAGTTTCATAATTATATCTTTATGCATAAGAATTTACCATTATGAAAATTTTCTAATCATACAACTGGTGCATTTGAATTGTAGGAAATATTGCGTACAATCGTCTATAAGAAAAGTAGGATGAGACTTGTTCCGAAGAACAAGTGACGACAGTTCCAAGAAATAATCCAAAATGAAGAATAATATGATGATACTTTCAAAGAAGAGATATCAGACATAGTGCAGTTATGTAACACAGTTGAGCGACATCATTGATGAAGAACCTTCCAGCTATGAAGAAGAAGCCAAGAAGAAAGGGAAGGAGAGTACCAGTTCAAGAAGAATGATGTCTAGGATGTGGCATTGTGACCTGAAGGGAAGTCCATAGTATCTTCCATATGGATCTACAAGATCCAACATGCAGTAGATGACAACATTGTGGGATACAAGGTAGGATTTGTAACACGGGGCTTCTCAAAGAAATAGAGCATAAAATATGAAGAGACATTTGCAGCCATTGGAAGTTAAGACACATGACATGTAGACTCATGTGTGCAAATTAAAGAAGGCCTTGTACGAGCTCAGAAGACACCCACGGGATAACACATACACAAGGATCTTGAATATCACCTAGAGTGATAAATATCTTAACCTTTGCTACAAGGTTGAAGATGAAATCCTATAGAGGATGACTAGCTCACAGATGGGTGCAAGAATAACGTTCTCAAGATAGAGGATCTTGGTATCTAGTGACCCTAGATGGATACATAATATAATATTATCAAAGGAAGCTACTTGTCACTCCAGTACATAATGTTTCAATGCATAGATTACGAAAGACAAAGGGAGAATGGTGCTCCACTTTAGAGGGAGTGACTGCAGATGATCTTGAGGTTCGACATGGTACGACAGGATAGACAGTTTACTAATGGCTCTAGACTTTGCTAAGAGTAAAGCGGATTCCAACCTTTACTTCAAGGTTGAAGGCGGAAGACTAGTGATTCTCTTGTTATATGTCGATGACTTGTTCTTGATAGAAAAGAGGAACTCATTAAAGTTGCAAGAAGGAGACTTGCTGCCGAGTTCAAGATGAAGGATTTGGATATGATGCACTACTTTCTAGGAATGGAGGTGTGACAGAATGAGGATGGAATATCCTTGGGACAAGGGAAGTATGTAGTAGAGATCCTGAATAGGTTTAGGATGATGGACTACAAGGCCATGACCACACCTATGGCATCAAACCTGAAGCTATTGAGTGTTGTTTCATCGACACTAATACAAAAGCGCGGATTTTTCCATGGAGGTTTTCCACGTTTCATACTTTTTGGTGTGAAATCGGAAGCAAAATGAACTTGCCGTCGCTATATCGACGCTTACTCATCGTGTATCGACGTTGGTAATCTCCGCCGTCTCTATATCGACGCCTTCCTCCTTCAAGGTCGTTGTATCCACGGAGCTACGTCGCTATAGAGACGGCAATGTCAAGCTATGTCTTTTTAGTTGACCCAGGGCGCTTAAGTCAATGTTTTAGATATATGAAACCAGGCTCATGGGCAGGCTTCAAATTTGAAGGCTTCAGTTCCCGTCAAAGGCCTGTTTACCTGTCATAGAAGGCCATGACCGAATTTTCCCTACAAAAAAAATTCTGTTTCATGGAGTGCCCATCGAAAATGAAATGAAGCAGAACTGTCTACATTGACAATGGAAGGGAAACCCCAAAATTTTTCCCTTCCTGGGTTTTCAATGGGCTGTGGGAGTTTGGAAGATTTGGATGGGTGACAGGTCACGGT